>ML377744.1:9457-21349 GCA_005239525.1 Nicotiana knightiana | reverse complement strand
AAACTCTTTTTTTTTTTTTTTTTTTTTTTTATCATATGCAAAATTAAGATTAAAGGAAACGAAAAGACAACATATATATTAGAGAATAATTCCCATGTGAGCAACTTACTTTATGTCCAAGAATAAAGCTTACACTAGAAATATGCTACTAGACAACTTTTCTATATTTTAATGTTAAAAGTTGCACCTTTCGGAACGTTTGTTTAATATATCCATTGTGCTGATATATATGAGATTTTTGCAGGGTGTCGTGTAGGAGAAGAGGAGGAGTACGTTTCACATTAAAAGGACAAGCAAATTTTAACATGGTGATGATATCTAATATAGGTGGTAGTGGTGATATAAAGAGTGTATGGATCAGAGGCTCAAGATCAAAAAGCTGGCTTGCTATGTATAGAAACTGGGGTGTCAATTGGCAAAGTCGTATTGACCTTCGATCACAAACGCTGTCATTTAGACTCACTTTAGTTGATGGCAAGACGATGGAGTTCCTCAACGTTGTACCTTCTTCATGGAAATTTGGACAGACTTTTGCCTCACGCAGACAGTTCTATTAATATAATACCAATTCTTCAAGTCCAAAGTATTAACTTGGGATATATTTAACCTATATTATGTTCATGACCTAAGCTTTTTTAGATGGTTCATGCACATATGCTAGTAAGTTATTCTAAAAGTTGTATCCTTTTTCTTTTTTCGTATTTTTGCATGACAATTTCATTGTTGGGAGTGAAGAAAATATAAATTAGAACGAATAACGTTCGTGATTGTTACTAATTAATGCCTCAAGATGTAATTGTCGGCCTCGAGAACTTGAGAGCGTGACAAGATGCTTATTATATTTTACTATAAATTTCATTAATTAATGTACTCTTAAATCTCATGAATGAGGAAGAAAGAGGATGTGATCGATGGTGTTTGATTTTTTTAACTAGTTTTTTTGATACGTGCGTTACACGTGTATCCTATATCAATTGTTACCTAACGGGGAGCCAGAAATTTGTCCATACACTAATGCTAAAATATTTTGGATTTAACATAGAACTTGCAATATATCAGTGCTCTCTTAATATTAAAGTAGAAACAGTTACTTAGAGTACAATATAATATTTGGAACCTAATACTGTAAGTTGGACCAAAAAAAAAAAAATTCAATCAATTGAGTGATAACTTCTTCTTTTTCTCAATCATTCAAGATATTATGTGAATTAATATATTACTGAATCTAATGAGCTAAACTTAAAATAAAGTAAAAATAAAAAGTTTTCTAGTTTGATAAGGTAACTATTCGCTTTAGAATCGAAAATTGATTCGATACAATTTAACAGAATCTAAGAAATGATCAAAAGCTATAGTCAAACGATCCAAATCAGGAGCGAAGCTTATCCACCTGAATCACTCGCTTCAACTCATGTCATGCAGTGGAAGCTGTAGCCAGAACATTCACTGTGGAGGCTGGCGGTCATATGGAGTTGATTAGATGAGATTACAAAAAACAATTAATAACATGTTTAAATGTATTAGTAGTGATAGATGATATATAAAGATTATTTCCATGATAAGTTCTAGCAAGATGAAAAAAGATATGCTATGAATATCTTCTTTCCATCCAATCTAGTCTCTCCCCTACAGATTGTCTAAACAGTGTAAATGTGTTTAATTAATATTACTAAATATCTATAAATATTTAAATGTAAACCTAGTTACTATCTTAAAATTTACTTGAGGTCGTTGCAGGAACTCATAAATATTAAATCCTGGATCCGTCCCAAACTTTAATTAGATTTGGGGTATTATTATTTTAAGCCCGCGCCAGAAACTATTAACATTCGATAGTCGAAAAGTGTATAAAATTTATATAATTATTGTATATAACATACATAATGAATATATATATATATATACGAAAAACATATATATAATGTCATTTTCCCGAAAATAAACCCTTAATACAACGAACACAGTAATTAAAGTTCTAAGAGCTCACCAATTGTCCTAATTTTGATATTCAAACGGACGATGGTAGGAAAGTACCGCTTAAGTGCTATGGATTTGAGATTCCCTGAGATATTAATCATGTACATCAAGTAGCTTTAGAGTTCCGAGTCACCCCTAAACTGGTAATAATGATGACGAAGTATAGCATGATGAAGATATATAGCTACATATAGAAATAACTAAGGCAGCCAAGATATCATTTGATAAGTCCTTCAAATACAAAAATAACACCAAAGAGAAGATAAAAAGGAAACAAACCAACGAGGTTTGGCCTTAACTCACCTAGATGAAACTCCTCAATTGCATGAAGAGAAAACCTTTCAGCACCATGAATTTTGCTTTGTACGACAGATCAACCGTAATGCTTATTTAAATTTGGAGTACATCAAACAATTAGGTGAATAAAATCTAGACCAATGAAAGGGAAAATTTTGAAACTAATGAGAATGAATAAAGTACTCCCATGATAAAGACAATAAATCAAACACCAATTTATCCGAGCAATCCTTGGCTTTTCGTTTCCCTTCTTCCCCAACGTACATAAGCTCCGATCCATCGTATTTTTTGTTTGTTTTTGAAGATGAGCTATTAATTGTCATATTAATATTCCATGATCTCTACTTGTGAAACAATACCTTATACGTGGTTAGTACTTTTAATGTTGAAGTAACTATCATAAAAAATTTCTACATTCCAAGTTATTGGACCGCATCTAATATTTGAAGTTACATTTTTGTACTTCAATGAAAATACTTATTTGGCTTCTAATATAGGGCAAAAACGTCTTTCAATTTATGATGGATATTTAGTAATTCAACTTCACTTTGGAACTTCACACTTATAATATAGTAAGTATATAAGTATAAGTATGATTCGTTTTTATTTGGATTTCCCTTTCTTTGAGTCCATTACTCATATAGTTATTGAACCATGTGAAATTATGGAGTAACGTCAATTTTTTTTATTTGTAACAAGAAAGTCACTCAACTATCAGTATTGTACTATGATGATCACTCAACTGAAATATTTATAAATTTTTTCAGTGGAAAAATGTTGTATTGGCAATCCACATGGACTTTTGGACTATATAAAATAATTAACACCCGAATAAATTAAGCATATAAATCACCCCTATAGTCAATCCGACCCGATCTGACACGATGATAAAGACAAAAATCCACCCAGAAGTCTTACAACGTTCTTTCTTATAAACAGGTCGGATCGGAACGGATTGGGTGTACCAGTTTTGGGTGTTAATTATTTTATGTGGTCCAAAAGTACATGTGAACTGCCAAGTCATCATTTTCTACCGAAAAATTGATAAATCTGGCGGAGTAATCATGAAAGTACAATAAAGATAGTTGAGTGACTTTCTCTTTACAAATGAAGGAAAAATCATTTTACTCCATAATTTACGTAGTTCAATGACATTCTTGTCTGTGATAATTATAAGATGTAAACGATCAAAATAATGGGTTTTCTTTCTTCTGAAAGATGTGTTTGACCAAAAAGTTTTAAGCCTTTTTGTTAAACTAATTTAATAAGAAGATAGAGGGTAAATCCTAGCCGAAGATAATTAACTCTAGATTTGAGATTGAAAGAATGAATGAATAAACAAGCATAGTGGAACATTAGAATCCATCACAGTCGGGATTGAGTTCCGTAATATAAGAAAAAGACGATAGCTTCTGTAATATCAAATGATAACGGAAAATAAATAAGGGAAAGATTCACCAAATCTTAGGCAAGATAGATCTCCCCTTATTTGATAGATTCAGACTATAGATAAATACAAAGACCTTGAGATCTTCCTCTCTTCTGGCGCCGGGCCTGAGGTGATGGGCTATTTTCCCCCTAAGAGAGATATGTGCGCCTGTTTATTGAGTTGGGTCCCCCCTTACTTCAGTCTCTCTCCTAGTATTTATACAAGACACTTTTATTTACCTAGCGGTCCTTAACCAGAGTGCCTAAGTCTTTTGATCGTCCTTTAGAATAATCCTCTGAGACATCTAAGTGTCTAATTCGTTGTGCGGGCCTCCTGAATGTTCGACCTCAACCATAGCCGAGCTACTCGCCAATGTATTGCTTCATACGCGTAACTTCGGCTTACTCGACCACTGGTCGTTCCTTCTTAGCTAAACTTCTTTTGATCAGATTTTGACCCATACAGTTAGTCCCTCCGCTTGTCGGGGTCGCCTCTGGACGATCTCAATGGGCGGACCTTGCCAGTTTGAGAGTCGAGAAATCTGAGCATCTTTGTCGAGGGGCGAATACGTTATGGCGAGATGACAATGTGACGCTTCGAGAGCCTTACTAGACCATTACGTCAATTTGAAATGACATTAATTCATCATGCGTCATTATGGCGCACGTTCCCCATATCTTTTGTCATTTCCTGTGCCTCTTCCGTTTTGGAGTTAATGTGGCGGCGTTTGATTTCCCCGCTCAGGGTGCCTGTATTCTTATAAATAGGGGAGAATTTATCGTTTGGGTACTGTGTTTTCCAATCGTTCGAAACATCCCAGACTTTTTCTACTCCTTCTCCAGATTCTTATATCTCTCTCTCTCTCTTTTCTGTTAAAATTTCTTATCATTGCTACCTTCTTCTCCTTAGCATTCCCAATTCACGCAATCAAAGAAATGATGGCTAGTACATCTTCTAACTTAGATAGAGCCGTTGGTTCCCTCGTGTCGGAAACTGATAAACATTCTCATGAAGAAGGGGAAATCATGGCGGAAGATGAGAATTTCACTACCGTGGATGAAATAATTCCACGTTCGGGGAAAGCCAGGACTGATTTCAAGAACCTTCCCGATGACGATCCTGATCCCGCTATTTTCAAAATGGATGATGCGGTGCTTACTGCGGTCAAGGCTAAATGGAGGATTCCTGACCATATCGAACTTATTCCAGCGGGCAACGATGTCGTGCAGATACATCGCCCAGTGTATTGTGCGTTTTACGCGTACCCCTTCGTCATCAGATACACACTTCCCCTTCTTTGCCTGGTGAAGAACTTTTGCCGCTACTATAGTGTGAGCCGAGCTCAGCTCTCTCCGTACATATACAAGCTCTTTCTCATGCTCAGCAAGTACGCAGAACTGGTCGGCCGGGGGATTTCCCTCCATCACCTGCTTCATCTCTTCGTCCCGAGCTTTCACAGGGGTACGATGATACCTTCGTCACCGTGGAACCAAGGGCCTGGTGGTGAAGATGGACGATAAGACTAACCGCTGCTTTAAGGAGAACTTCTTCTTCATGAGAACGGAGCACGTGGGATCAAATCCTAATAGGTTTCCTGAAATGTCGAATTATGATCGTAAGTTTTTTTTTTTAAAATGGTTGTTCGTTGCCCATTTCTGGTGATCTGATTTTTCATCCCCCCCCCCCCTTTTTATTTTGCAGTCGAGAAGGAACCTCCTCCACTGGTTGCAGATATCCGCGAGTGGGTGAGTCGGTTTCTACCCCACACGATGGGGATTCGTGAGTGGTCGCCATTTCATGAGAGATTTGGGCGCAAACCTTCTGCCGGTGAGTCATATCGTCTTTCCTTTAGTAATCTTTCCCTTCGTTCTGTACTTTCTTCCCTCCTATTTATACTTTGGTTTAAGATTCTATCGTTGGCATGTCATAGGGCCACAAGGAGGGCGAGGGCTCCTATTCCCTCTTTCCGTCAATCTAGTGCCTCGATCGGATCTGCACCCATTGTGGTTACAAGCGAGGATGTTCAGGCTGCTGCTACTTTACAGATTACTGCCCTTCCCGGACTCGATCGTCAGGAGGCTGCTCCTCTGGCGGATGTTCCGGCTCCCACATTTCATTTGGTAGATGAATCATCTCAGGGCAATGATGAAGAGGCCCCGATAAAGAGGCAGAGGATAATGGACGATGGGGTGCCAGGGATCGAGGGGCCCTGAAGAGGCGACCCCGTGTCGGCGGTGTCCGAGCCTGACGCTGGGGCTAACTTGGGTGTGGAGACCGTGTCCCCCTCGGGCGTGGAGGTGGTGCCCGTTTCGGGCATGGAGAAGGCATCCAGGGTAGGAGTGCAGAGTTTAGAGGCCGTTGTGATCATTCAGAGCGGTCCGTCGACTTCTCAGCAGGACCGTGCTCCCTCTTCGGCCAATGAGAGGGCGAAGGGTGTGGTTGTAGATGACTACGAACCGGTTCAGATATTGATCCTGAGGACATGAGAATGTTTGAGGAGGGGTACACCCGGTCGAGGTGAGAACGGGCGGTCCCTCTCACATGATCGAGATTCCATCAGATTATGACTTGTTGGAGGATACGGTGGACTTGGTGCCCTAATTCTCCCTTCTTTGTTCCGCTACCGAAAGCAGGTCCCTTCAGGAGATCAGCGATACTGGCTTGTCACGAGGTGTAGCAGGAATGGCTTTGAGGGTGAGTTCTTTACTGTTTTCTTCGTTTCACGCCTTCCGCTTTTGCTGACCCTTTCTTTTTCCTTCTCTTTTTCCTCTTTAGACTTTTATCTTAGAGACTGAGAGTGCCCTTCGGGAGGAGAAATGGGCTGCCTCTTTTCAGAAAATGGCTTAGAAGTATCGTCGGTATCGCGACAAGTGACGCGAGATGCATGCGCGTCTTAGGGCGGGCCAAAATATTCAATCCCTTAAGGAGGAGTTGGAGCGTAAGGATGAGAACCTGGTGCAGTCCATTGGAAGATATAGTGAACTCGAGGGGTTGCTTAGGTCCAAGGAAGAAGAGATTGAGGAGGGCAAAGGGGTTGCGTCCGAGTGTATTGATCTTCAAGCGAAGGTGGTGGCCTTGCGAGTGGAGCTTGAGCAAAGCGCCCCTAGAGTTGCCAGTCTATGTGTCGAATTATAAGAGAAGGCGACTGAGGTGGAAGGGAAGGTGACTTAGTTGGAGAGGACTAAGGGATCCCGAGTGGCGGCTTTGGTGAGAGCAGCAACGTTGTAAGATACTATCCGCGTTCTCAGGTATGAACGGGCAACTGAGATGGAAATGGCCGCACTGAGGGAGACATGACTCGAAGAGAAAATTGGTGGGCTTGAGAGAGATGTCTCAAACCTGGGGATCAAGTTTTGTCTCTCGAGGCTGAGAGGGCACGGTTATTGGCTTAGGATCCTTCTAATGCATCTGCCTCTGCTGCCGTTCCTCGTAATTTGTACGAGATATGGATCCATGAGGCTCAGCGGGATATATATAAGGGTTTGATAACGGCGGGGAGTGTTCCAGAAGCTGCTTTTGAAGATGTTCATGCTAAAACACGTGAGGTCCGTCTCGCCTACGGCTATGACCCTACGACACCAGAGGCCGGTGAAGATGATGATGCCGAAGATGGTCTTACTTTTGATGATGAAAATGCTAATAAAAAGGGCGATGTCGGAGGTGAAGATGCCGAACCAAGCGAGGAGAGGGGTGATGGCATGGATGGAGATAGTTCTGAGTGAAACCTTCGTGCTTAGTTTTTTTCCGTACTTAGTTCTTTTTTCTTCTTCTCGTTGTTTTGTTGTTGTTGTTTTTTTTTTGGGTGGGGCCCCCTTTTTGGCCCTTTGTAAGATGCAAATTTTCCTTTGGATGGAGCGACTGATTTGTTCTTTGTTTTACGCCTTTTTCTTTTCCCTCTCTTTTCTTTTCGAGTTTTTGGATTTTCTCTCAATAAGTCCCTGACTTTCAGTTGTAAGTTCGAGCGAGGTCGAATTTGACTTGTAATTAATTCGAGCGAGGTCGAATTCGACTTGTAATTAACTCGAGCGAGGTCGAATTCAACTTGTTAATTCGAGTGAGGTCGGGTTTAACTTGTAATTGATTCGAGCGAGGTTGAATATGACTTGTAGTTAATTCGAGCGAGGTCGAATTTAACTTGTAATTGATTCGAGCGAGGTCGAATTCAACTTGTTAATTCGAGCGTGGTGTAATGTGACTTGTAGTTAATTCGAGCGAGGTCGAATTTAACTTGTAATTGATTCGAGCGAGGTTGAATTCAACTCTTTAATTCGAGCGAGGTCGAATGTGACTTGTAGTTAATTTGAGCGAGGTTGAATTTAACTTGTAATTGATTCGAGTGAGGTCGAATTCAACTTGTAATTGATTCGAGAGAGGCCAAATTCAACTTGTTAATTCGAGCGAGGTCGAATGTGACTTGTAGTTAATTCGAGTGAGGTCGAATTTAACTTGTAATTGATTCGAGCGAGGTCGAAGTCAACTTGTTAATTCGAGCGAAGTCGAATATGACATGTAGTTAATTCAAGTGAGGTCGAATTTAACTTGTGATTGATTCGAGCAAGGTTGAATTCAACTTGTAATTGATTCGAGCGAGGCCGAATTCAACTTGTTAATTCGAGTGAGGTCGAATGTGACTTGTTAATTGGCGATGGCCGGGGGCTGCATGGGCGTAAATTTGAACGAGGTCAAATGTACATTTCCTGTGTTGGTGTGATGTGTGATCTTGGTGGAGTTACGTAAGAATTCTGTGTGTTGCTCCATTTATTCATTCATTGGAGAATATTCACACTTTTCTGCTCAGTTCGTACATACGTTTGAGAAGTCCCAGTATATCTAGTCCCTTCATTGCTCGGCCTGGAGAAGTATTTGACGGGCCGAGAAATGAACTTAGCACTTGGGCTTCGAGACATCCTAATCCTCAGTTAATTTGGGCGAGATTGAATTTAGCTGATTGTGTCAGCGCAGCATTGCTTTGGAGAGTACGTGGGTGGATTTTGCTCATTTCTGTTCTGCATGTTGGAGAGATTTGGCCTGCTTGTGTTGGAGAGACTTTCATGTTTTCCGGGCTGGCAACCTAGTCCCAAATTGTTCGACCGCTATCCGCAGGATGATACGACGCAAAATATTTTGGAAAGAGTCGGAGCACTTTTGTGGAGAAGTCTTTACGTCGGTTGTCTCTTGTTAACGTATTTGAGAGAACGCTCATATTTTTTATCCACTTTTTAAAAAAAGGAATAATAAGTTAGAAACAAACGAAATCATTTGTTACCTCGACTATTTGGTTGATGGGCAGAGGGGAGAAACCACGTTCCCTTCTCTCGCTCTGCTTCGTGGTTGCTATAAGTTTGGTGAGGTCGGTTATCTCAGCTCTGTGCTTGAGGGATTTGGGCGAGTTGACATTCATCTAACTCGGGTGACATATTGTGGGTCTTTGGATTGGTGTTTTTGCTGTCTCCGCTCCTTAGACCTGGAAATTCCTTTCGACTTGATTGGCAACAAATTGGAAATCGCGCCGCAGAGTGACTCATTTTGTTCCATACTCTGATGCTAGTTT
Source organism: Nicotiana knightiana (assembly GCA_005239525.1). NCBI lineage: Eukaryota > Viridiplantae > Streptophyta > Magnoliopsida > Solanales > Solanaceae > Nicotiana > Nicotiana knightiana. The sequence goes on along the minus strand of ML377744.1, from coordinate 12,095 downwards.
TAGATCTGACCCCAGCTTTGTGCTTAGCCTAGTCATTAGTCGAGCCTGGGTACCTTGTGGACTGAGGAATCACTTCACCCATTAGGATCTCGAGTCCAAGTCCCAGTTCGACCCAATCCCGGGTGCACAAAGATAACGGAAACGTTAGTCATACCACAAACATACAGGCGAGGCATGTTTATCATTTCAGAGAATTACACAACAGGTATAATTCTATATTACGAGAGGGAAGGCAGTATATGTAAGGTATAGATGGTATTTGGAATTAATATGGCACGGTCGGTGTGTAATGGTCGTAGTCTTAATCTGACGAATTGCGCTCACAACGCACCAGAACTGCTACTACGACACAATGTAGTTTTTGTATATAAATCAAACATAACTCCGATTTCATGCAAGGATCTAACCTTGGTTGGTTTGGCGGTTTCAAGGGCTTTCCTGTAAGTTTCTCAAGTCTGCATGCGTAATGAAAGGATGAAACTACAATGAATGGGAAATAGAACTAGGACCGAGTTTAGATCTAGAGGAAACTAATACTTTGGCTAGAAAATCCCCACAGACGGCGCTAAATTGTTTGACCAAAAAGTTTTAAGAAGATAGAGGGTAAATCCTAGCCGAAGATAGTTAACTCAAGATCTGAGATTGAAAGAAGGAATAAACAAGCATAGTGGAACATTAGAATCCGTCACAGTCGGGATTGAGTTCCATAATATAAGAAAAAGACGATAGCTTCTGTAATATCAAATGATAACGGAAAATAAATAAGGGAAATATTCACCAAATCTTGGGCAAGATAGATCTCCCCTTATTTGATAGATTCGAACTATAGATAAATACAAAGATCTTGAGATCTTCCTCCCTTTTGGCGCGGGGCTTGATTTGATGGGCTATCCCCCCCCCCCCCCCCCCCCCCCCCCAAGAGAGATATGTGTGTCTGTTTTTTGAGTTGGGTCCCATTACTTCACTCTCTCTCCTAGTATTTATAAAAAAACACTTTTATTTACCCAGCGGTCCTTAACCAAAGTTCCTAAGTCTTTTGATCATCCTTTAGAATAATCCTCTGATACATCTAAGTGTCTAATTCGCCGTGCGCGCCTCCTAAATGTTCGACCTCGACCATAGTCGAGCCACTCGCCGATGTATTGCTTCATAAGCGTAACTTCGGCTTACTCGACCCTTAGTCGTTCCTTCTTAGATAAACTTATTTTGATCAGATTTTGACCCATACAAGATGATCAATGCAACAAGATGGAATTAACATCAAGATCTACGCTAACAGCTACTAATAATAATTGGTATCTCAAATGCTATTATCATTGTTTTGAAGGGCAGTCTGCTTGGAAATTTGATATTGCTTTCTGATTTGATTGATTCCTTGTTTGACTTAGCTTCTTATAGTAATTGAGAGAAATTTTTTTAATAATAACACTGCAATAATATTATTTGTAAGTGGATACACGGATTGGCTTGAGTCGTGCTAGGCACTGTCCTAAGAAACTATTTCAGAGGTGTGAAATGTCTCTCTGGGATAAAACAAGCCTACCTCTATTTAAGAGGATACAAGAATCAACAAAATTAAATTACAAACTCAACTAGCTAGTAAGAAAAGGAAATAAAAAGGAAACAACTAATATTTAATAGTAGACAACAAAGGAAGAAGAGAGGCGTGAAAGGAAGTAAAAGATTTGATGTTTCTGCTCTATCAAATTGGCTGAAGGAAAGTCCCTTTTATAGGCAAAAAGCTTAAGGCTTTTCTTGCCATTTGTCAAGTTTAATTGTAACAAACTTGCATGCATCTTGCCAGCACATGCCATCAATTGCCACTATTTTGTTGTTTTGAAGGACACATGGACAAAATGAGATATTTGTCCAAAGAAGCTTTGAAATACTGCCACACTCCCTCACTATTTCAAAGGTTTATAACAAAAGGAGTAAGACTTGCTGGATTTGTATAGTTCAAATGCAATAGGTTTGGTGTCTTTCGGTCTATGAACCAAACTTATCCTGATAAAACTTAACTTACAGAATTACTGGTGAAATATAACATTTCTATGAACCAATAATTCATATTATAAGTCAGTGATTTTATCAATCACATTTTGACCCTCACAATTTTGCTATTCAACGCAGTTTTGCGCCACTAGGCCATGCGCGTGCCTGGTTATTCATGAGAGCTCTAGAGACTAGGCCAAATTCTCATAGGAGCGGCCTCACTCCACTCTCATATAGGTTAATTCATCAAGTGTATACTGTTTTTAAATATACAATCGATAAGGAATATGAATTTTATTAAGAGTTATAACTCCGCCTCTCAATTAGTAGCAATCAAGCACTCTCTTTTAGTGCTTCAGTGTCAATATCGACGTGTCATTACCCATATGAACCAACTTCATGGGATATCCAATCACATAGTGTCACGACCCAAAATCCACACGGGTCGTGATGGCACCCAACATCGGGGTCAGGCAAGCCAACGGTTGCTTACTAGTGAAGTTTTCCCTATTAACATACCAACCCCACATGTTTCCTAAAGTTTTACACTTAACTTATTTAATATAGAAGCGGAAGCATTTATCAATTTAAACACATACAACCAAAATGAACGTGATCCATTACACACACACACACACACACACAC
>ML377743.1:4561-18479 GCA_005239525.1 Nicotiana knightiana | reverse complement strand
ACCGTATAATGACCCTATCTCGTTGATGTTCATGTTTTCACTATGTGATAAGGTAATTGAACGTTCGATCATGTTAGATATCATGTTTAGGCTTATTGCCGGTAATGTGGAGACACAAGTGGTCGTTTCTTGCTGTCACTTTATTGTTTTTACTGATATTTTATACTTAGTCATGTACATGCATTTTATGTCATATACCAATCTCAGTTGCCATTGATTGCATCCTCATATTAGTGTTTCAGTCTAGTGTCATGATATTTTGGTGAGACTAGAGAGGTTGATGACTGAGTGAGGCCGAGAGCCGATTGTGAGTGACAAATATGGGATCGGGCTGCACGATGCAACAGATATATTGATGTTATGATGGTGCGTGGGCTGTAGGAGCCCCTCCGGAGTCTGTAACACACCCCAAGTGAGCGCGGTTGATATGATTGAGGGATGGATCTTCATTGGATATGGATCTTGTCCGAAGTACTTGTTACCTGGAGATGGATCTTCTCCACAAGGCTGGATTGCCCTTATTCCTCGGTATTGGGTGACCTATGGTCAGCGTTATATATATTCCGGGATGGATCTTCCATGGACCGTATGATCCATATACAGTACCGAGTGGTTGAGATATCGAGAGTGGGGGCATTTGAGGCTGACATCATGGTGCATCACTTACAGTATGTGCTATGGCATGTAGTGGCAATAGATTTATATTCATTACACTTTACAGATCTGCTTTATTTCCCGGTTATGAATTGCCTAATAGTTTTAAGAGCATGTTTACGTTTCTACACATTTATTTCATGTTATTTGCACCGGTTGAGTTCGTCACTATCTTCAGTCCATGGTTTGGACTTGTTACTTACTGAGTTGGTGTACTCACGTTACTCCATGCACCTTGTGTGCAGATTCAGGCATTTCTGGTCACGACGACGGCTGCTGATTTAGGCATCGGAGTCAGGGACTATCAAGGTAGCTGCACGACGTTCGCGGACCTTGATTTCCCTTCCCTAGTTTATCTGCATTTTGAGTTTATTTCTCTAGATATTGTTATGGACTATGTTTCGGTTATTAGACACTCATGTACTCAGTGATGCCCCGATTGTTGGTACAGTTGTTTTGTATTTTGAATAGATTCTGCTTTCAAAAAGGCTTCTATTTAAATGTTAAATCTTTTCGCTGTTATTTCAAAAAGATGTTTTTACTGTATTGTAAAGGAAATGTTGAATTTAGGCTTACTTAGTCCCACGATAGGCGTCATCATGACATGTTATGTTTTGGGTCGTGACAGTAATAATATAAAAAAGAAAATAGACAAGAATGTAGGGAGAAAGAGAGGAGAGATTCTTATTTCATCTATTTATTCAAGTATGTATAATGTGATGCCCAAACCCTTTATTTATAATATGATATATGTAATACAATGGGATACCATGAACATGGTATTAACTATTGAGATAATGGGGAAGATCATGGAGGAGATTATGGAGGTATGAGAGTTACAGCCATAAGTGTTGGAGTAGTCAGAATTATGGAGATAATGGGGAAGAGTAGTGGGTGTTATAGGAGTTATGGACATCCACCATAATCTAATGTTTCCTTACACTCTCACTTGGATGTCCATAGATAATGTGCCTTGTTAAAACCTTACTAGGAAAAAACTTTGTGGGAAAAAATCCTACTGAAGGAAAAAGAGTACACATATCTTGTAATACGCATTACTTACTGCCTCATTAAAAACCTTGCCAGAAAAACCCAGTGGGATAAAACCTTAGCTAAGGGAAAAAGAGTACATCGCGTATTTGCCTCCCCTGATGAAAACATCACTTTATTTCCCGAAGACGATGAATTCCAAGATTGTATAACAACTTCTTTTATATTAAGATCGGCAATGACTTGTGAAAAAGTTTGTCAAATTATCACTTGAACAAATTTGTTGAACAACGACCATGTCTGAAATAGAACTTTGGTGAAATATGCTTTATTTTGTCTCCTTTAATAGTCCTTCTTTCAATTGAGCTATGCATGCAGTATCGTCTTCAATGTAATTGAAATCTTGTTGAATATAATAATATTGTAGTACCCTCACAAAAAATAGATTATCTGAACAACGAACTATGCCCTGCATTTGTATAACCAACAAATCCTTAAAAATATTTGTTAGAATAAACGAATCTATATCAAGGATTCCTTTTGTAAAATAATACTAATCGTATTTCAATATCTCCACATAGGCTTTATACTTTCAGGTGTTGGTACTATCTGTCCAACTTCATATTTTTCAGATGAAATCAATTTTCATTGCGTATTTTCATTTGGCCAATCATTTATCTGTCAAAATTTCATGATAGATTTGAGCTCAAGATCCTCATCAATATTAATAATATTGAGCGTTATATTATATCAACAATATCGCCGATGGTCATTTTACATCGGTTCCATCATCACACTATAAGGACGTAACTTATCGAGATCTCATTATTTTCAGGCACCTGAGCCTCTTCCATGAGGTCTTATAGAGTGTTATGTCGTGGTGCTCTTCTAGAGCACTTGCCTCCTTATTATGACCATCTTAATCATTTGCTTCACTCCTTCTTCAAGTAGTTTTATCTTTGGAACCAATTAGTCTATTACGCTTTATGCGTGTCATAGACTCTGTCTATCATGGTTTTATTTTAGTTGGAACATTGCAACTGAAATATGACATTTAGCTTTGGGTCAGCAAATGCCCCTTGCAATATTTTGCAAATGAATTATCACTTAAACTTCAATTTCACATTTTCTTGTACGTGGATCTAGATGTACTCATAATAATTCATTCCACGTATCACTTTTTTCAGCTGCCCATTTTCTCCCCATAATGTTGGGATTACCAACACATATCCCCAACCTTCTTTGAGGATCCATATTTGTGCATTGTGGTAGAACAATTAAATCATATAGCACATCCGTAATTCTAGATGGAAATTATTTGGTTCCTGACCCTGAACCAATTGTAATAGGGAGAATTTATCATAACTTGTTGTCTCGATGCGAACAAGTGATATTGTCTATTAAATAATACACCTCATACCAAATTTCTTTTTTGGGAGTTCTGTTCATAACCAGTGGTATAGCTATAATTGGAGGCATACAATTTCTGCTAAACCAACTTGAATTTAAACCAGCATTATCAAGATAAATCATCATAATTTATATTCTGGAACTATGCTCTAATAATTTAAGCAAGCAACCTTGCAAAAACCAAACTGCAAGTTGATAACAAATGCACATGTGACCATACAATAAATGCATCTATTAAAATTATAATATAGTAAACGGTCCACATGGTGGGTGATTGGGCCCATATATATATATCACCTTTTATACGTTCCAAATATAAGGGAATACAATCCCAACCTCAGCTAGTATAGCTATTAATTTATCATGAGGACAAGCCGTACATGAGAATTCTCGATGATTCTCTTAATTCTTCAATATATGCCAATGTGAATTCTCAATCATTTTTCGCATCATAATTGAAACGGGATGGCTAACCGGTCATGCCAACTGATATTTATTTTAGTAAACATCTGTACTATGGCATGTGCTTCCATCATCACGCTTATACGTGTTTAGTACAAATAGAAGAAAAGTCGGGTAACCTTTTATATTTACCCCGTATGATTATAGTAATATGAAGATATTCAATCTTCCTTTCAAATGCCAACTACTTTGGCAATATATTTGAAACTCAAAAAATTTCTTTTGAGACTTACTACAATATTAATGTCATGAACAATTTCATTCATCCGGATAAGTAACAAATTAGTTCTTCTGGAACTCTTAATTAATCTTATACTACAAGATCTTTTGTCACATCATCCATATGGTGTTCTCATTTACGGAGAAAACCATTTCGTAATATTGTCATAGTCAAAATCATCATAAGCAAAATTATTTCTTGCTTTAATTTTGCCTTTAATATCCTTTTATAAGGCACGACAAAATATTTTTGGCGTACCACATGTATGCAACCAATGACATATTCATGTAACCATATAGTAATATTCATTATATTTCTTTCTCTCAAACCTCCCTTAGAGGTGAGTTGTGGTATTTATCCAACCATAAATAAGCACATTATTATGCATAATCATTATCACATATATATTTTCACATTCACTTTCAGGAATGAGTCTGTATTTACAATCCTTATCACAAAGTCACATTGTCAAGGAATGGACTATAATCATGCGAGTGTTTCTCGTATTAACAGACCACATTGATACATATTTTCTTCACCTTTGAAGAATTATTTTATCCCACCTTATCACATTGCATGGATTCAAGTAGTTCCCCTACTAGCACACGTGTATCAAGCCCACCTTATCTCACCATATGCGTATCAACCCTTAGCCTTATACCACCACATGTGTATCAATAACACATCATAATCACAACTCGCACCATAAGTGCCCATATACCACAACTTACCAAAAGAATCAATAACACCAATGTTTTCACAACAAATAGCCCATGACTCAGCCACAATGTCCACAAGAGTCTCAACAATAGCAATTAAAAGTGAATAACTCAACAAGAATGGTATTTCAACAATTAACAACCTTGCCTCAATGTGATTACGACTTTTACAAATTCGACACCAATAACTCAGCAAGATGCTATTACATGAAAACAACAACTTCAAGTAAACAATTCAGCAATTAAAGGAGTAACAGACAATAAGGAAGACAATAATCTCAACTAAGCATATTAGAGCAAATAACAAGTAAAAGATGGAACAAGTGTTAACAATGTTCAACGATTTTTGTGATGGTAGATTAATACGCTTAAGGGTGGACTAACCATGAAAAATAGATCATGCTACGTCAATTCAATTAAAGGCATGAAAGGAAGCTAAATAGCCTAAACGGGTCAATTACCACATATAGCCCGTGTACCCACTCGTCACCTTGCGTACACGACTTTCACGTACCGCAATTAACACAAAACAACTCCAATCCTAAGGGGTAATTCTCCCACACAGAGTTAGGCAAGATACTTACCTCAAGCAAGCTAACTTAATCCACTAGTAAGGTTTTTTTGTAAATATCCAACTCTGAACGGCTTGAATCTAGCCAAAATAACTTTATACCATGAATACATACCATAGGAAACTATTCCGGAAAAAAAGTTACAATATTTAAAGAAAATCAAAAAGTCAGCTCAAAAGTTAACCCGAGCCCGCGTCTCGAAACCTGACCAAACATACAAAATCCGAACACACATGAGTCCAACCATACTAAAATTATTCAATTTCGAGCTCAAATCGACTTTCAAATCCTTAAATTATAGCTTAGGAAATTTTCACAAATTCCCCCAGTTTTTTCAACTCAAAACACTATTTAAATGATAAAAACAATGATGGATTCATGTATAATAGTCAAATCCGAGTTAAAATCACTTACCTCTCAACTCGTTGAAAATCTCTCTCAAAATCGCCCAACACCGAGGTTTCTAATTCTAAAGATGAAAAATGGGAACAAACCCTCGATCTGTCCCTTTTCAGCCTAATAATTTCGCTTCTGTCGACCAAACAACCACTTTTGCAGCATCGCACCTGCGGAAATACATGACTGTCTCTGAAACTAGAGGAAAAACAAGACAGAAGTGAAGACAAAGGAATGGAAGAGACGCCAAGTCCCATGAACGCCAGCGGGTATACCTTGAAGCCTCTAGGATAAGCTGGAAGACACTCCCACTAATGATGTCCTCCGGGTCCGGCTGCGTAATCTGCACAACATAAAGAAGTGCAGGTGTAGCATCAGTACAACTGGCCCCATGTACTGAGTAAGTGCCGAGCCTAACCTTGGTGAAGTAGTGACGAGGCTAAGACACGACAACAAAATGTACCTGTGCAGTTCGAATATATAAATATAAACAACGGAAGAGAAATATAGGAAGTAATCCATCAATAAGGGAAGGGGAACATGCTGTGGGGAGATAACAGTTTCATATAAGAAATCTTAACAAAGAAAGGAACAACAAGGTCAGAATATCAATAAGGACCAGAAATCACAAGCTTGCACGTCATCACCCTTCGTGCTTTTACTCACGTCCTCACTATGCAGTGTATAATGTAATCAATGTAAATCATGGCACGACATCACCCTTCATGCTTTTACTCTCTTTCCTCACAGTATAATCAATGAATATCGGTATGGAATGGTACATCGTACGACATGGCATCACTCTTCGTGCTTTACACTCTTCCTCACAATAGCGAACAGTGCACGACATCACCCTTCGTGCTTTACTCTCATACTCACCAAAACAAGTGCACGGCATCACCCTTCGTTCTTTAACACTCCTCCTCACCCAAACAACAACCACAAACAAAGGCCAAGAGAGTAAACAGAATAGAAATAGAAATCCCGGCGAGGGAACATCAATTAAACAATTAAATCCCGGCAAGGGAACAATACAACGATGACCCGACAAGGGTATATTTCAATAACTGTTTCTCTTTCTTTCACTTTCATTTCCATGATTTATTATATCACTTGAGCCAATGCTCCAAAGGATGTAATTATCTCATATTCCTTCATCATTCGTTTTACAATTTGAGCCAATGCTCCAAAGAATGTAATTACCTCATATTTCTTCATTATTCGTTTCACAATTTGAGCCAATGCTCCAAAGCATGTAATTATCTCATATTCCTTCATCATTCGTTTTACAATTTGAGCCAATGCTCCTCGAAGTTTAAAGAACACAATTCCCTTCACATGCTCTTTACAACATATAGAAATCATCAATTAAGCATGGAAGTTACAACAAAATCGGAATACTCGCAATAATAAGACTCACGGTCATGCTAGACATCAATGTATAAATACTCGTTACCATGCCTATACATCGTACTCTACAATCGGCAAGTAGCAAATAAGACTCAACTCCTATTCCCTCAAGCTAAGGTTAGACCAAACACTTACCTCGGGTCCAAAATATAGCAATCAACCCTCTAACACCGCCTTTCCTTTAGAATTCAACTCCGGAATGGTATTATCTAGGCATAATCAACTCAAGTATATCAATAAGGATTCAATAATTCAATTACATATCCTAATTACCCATTTCCATGCATTCTTCCAAAATAACAAAATTCGACCCCGGGCCCACTTGGTCCAAACACGGGGCTCAGACCAAAATCACGTCACCCATTCACCCATGAGCCCGAATATATAATTTGTTTTCAAATTCGACCCCAAAACGAGGTCTAAATCAAGAAAATTCAAAAGGGCCTAACTCTACCCAAATTCCCAATTTTCTACTCTAATTTGCATGATTTAGGCTTAGGAATTCATTAGTATAGATGAAAAATGAAGGAAACGAGTATTTACTAACCCAAGAAGTTTGTTGTTTTGGTGAGGGATGGCTTCAATGGATGCCTAAGGACCTTGGAGAAGATGAATTTCATGAAAACTTATGAAAAATCCCGAAGCTACTGTTCTGGAAATATTTATATACCACTGGGCAAAATTGCTCTTCGCGATCGCGAAAGGAAGGTCGCGTTCGTGAAGGGTATACTGGACAGACCATCCCGATCGCGGAAGGGAGAACGCGAACGCAAAGAGTAAAAGGTATGGGGTCTAGAAGTTGACTTACGCGAACGCGTGGGACATCACGCGAATGCGATGAAGGAGATCTGTAAAGCTATGCGATCGTGGTCAACTGTACGCGAACGCGAAGAGGAAAAGAGGGCTAAGCCCTCAGGGTCAAATAACCCTACGCGATCGCGAGGGATTGGACGCGAACGCGATGAAGGAAAAGCTTAAATCTTCGCGAACGCGGAAGAGGCTTCGCGATCGCGAAGAACAAATGGACCTGCAACAGCTGAAACAAAACCAGCAATTTTCCTAAGTTCAAAAATCACTCTGAGACACCTCCGAAACACTCCCGAGCCCTCGGGACTCCTAACCAATCACATGCACTAACTCAACAACATCCTACAAACTTAACCGCGCGATCAAATCGCCAAAATAACATCAAATACAACGAATCAAACCTCAAAATCATTAGTTTTTCTTCAAACTTCATTAACTTTCAAATTTAGAGTTTTAAGTCCGAAACACGTCAAACGACGTCCAATTTCAACCAAACTTCACAGAAATATCTTAAACTACATATAAGACCTGTACCGGGCGCCGGAACCAAAATACGGGCCCGATACCAACACATTATAACCAATTTCCATTTCACTTTGCTTTATAAATGTCAGAAAAACAATTTCACTCAAAATTTCATTTCTCAAGCTTGGGACCTCGGAATTCGATTTCGGGCATACGCCCAAGTCCCATATTTTACAGACCCTCCGGGACCGTCCAATCACGGGTCCGGGTCTGTTTACCCAAAATGTTGACCGGAGTCAAATTTACGCATTTTAAGATCAAATTTTAGCATTTGTTTCACAGAATTTCATATTTAACTGTCCGGCTACGCGCCCGGACTGCGCACGCAATTCGTGGAAACTACAGATGAGGTTTTCAAGGCCTCAAAAGTACGGAATGGGTAATAAAATAGGTGATGACCCCCTTTGGGTCATCACATTCTCCACCTCTAAAACAATTGTTCGTCCTCGAATGGATAGAAGAAGGAAGTACCTGAGTCGGGAAATAAATGAGGGTAACTGCTCCGCATATCGGAATCGAACTCCCAGGTCGATGCCTCAGGAGGCTGACCTCTCCACTGAACACGAACAGAAGGGAAACTCTTGGATCTCAACTGACGAACCTGCCGGTCTAGAATAGCTACCGGCTCCTCCTCATAAGATAAGTCCTTGTCCAACTGGACAGTGCTGAAATCTAATACGTGGGCTGGATCGCCGTGATACCTCCGAAGCATGGACACATGAAAAAACTGGATGTACGGCTGATAAACTAGGCGGCAATGCAAGTCCATAAGCCACCTCTCCCACTCGATCAAGAATCTCAAACGAACCAATGAATCTAGGGCTAAGCTTGCCCTTCTTCCCAAATCTCATCACGCCCCTCATAGACGACACTCGGAGCAATACTCGCTCACCAACCATGAAAGCCACATCTCGAACCTTGCAATCTGCATAACTCTTTTGCCTGGACTGAGCTGTACGAAGCCTATCCTGAATGATCCTGACCTTGTCCAAGGCCTCCTGAACCAAATCTGTACCCAACAACCGAGACTCTCCCGGCTCAAACCATCCAACCGGAGATCGACACTGCCAACCATATAAAGCCTCATAAGGAGCCATCTGGATACTCGACTGGTAGATGTTGTTGTAGGCAAACTATGCTAAAGGCAAGAACTGATCCCATGATCCTCCAAAGTCAATAACACAAGCTCGGAGCATATTCTCCAATATCTGAATAGTCCGCTCAGACTGTCCATCCGTCTGAGGATGAAATGCTTTGCTCAACTCCACCTGGGTGCCTAACTCTCACTGAACTGCTCTCCAGAAACGCGAGGTAAACTGCGCGCCCCGGTCCGAAATGATAGATACCGGCACACCATGAAGGCGAACAATCTCCCGGATATAGATCCCAGCTAACCTCTTGGATGAATAGGAGACTGCCACAGGAATGAAATGTGCTGACTTGGTCAGCCTATCAACAATGACCCAAACTGTATCGAACTTCTTTCGGGTCAACGGAAGTTCGGTAACGAAGTCCATAGTGATCCTCTCCCACTTTCACTCGGGAAGCTCAATCCTCTGAAATAAACCAACAGGCCTCTGATGCTCATACTTAACCTGTTGACAATTCAAGCATCGCGCCACAATATCCTTCTTCATTTTACGCCACCAATAATGCTGCCGCAAATCCTGGTACATCTTCGCAGCGCTCGGGTGAATAGAGTACCGGGAACTATGAGCCTCCTCTAAAATCAACTCTCGAATCCCATCAACATTGGGCACACAAACTCGCCCCTGGAATCTCAAAACACCATCATCATATAAGGTCACCTGCTTGGCACCTCCGCGCTGCACCGTGTCTCTAAGGACACACAACTTGGGATCATCAAATTGCCGATCACGGATACGCTCAAATAATGAAGAACGAGCGACCGTACAATCCAACACTCGACTAGGCTCAGAAGTATCCAACCTCACAAATCGATTGGCCAAAGCCTGAACATCCAAAGCAAGCGGCCTCTGACTGACCGGAATAAAAGCAAGACTGCCCATGCTAGCTGACTTCCTACTCAAAGCATCGGCCACCACATTGGCCTTCCCCGGGTGATATAAGATGGTAATATCATAATATTTCAACAACTCCAACCACCTCCTCTGCCTCAAATTCAACTCCTTTTGCTTGAACAAGTACTGAAGACTCTTATGATCCGTGAACACCTCACACGCCACGCCATACAGATAGTGCCTCCAAATCTTCAATGCGTGAACAATGGCTGCCAACTCCAAATCATGCACTGGATAGTTCTTCTCATGAATCTTCAACTGCCTCGAAGCATAAGCAATGACCTTGCCATCCTGCATCAACACTGCACCAAGCCCAATACGGGAAGCATCGCAATAGACTGTATAAGGCCCTGAACCTGTGGGCAAAACCAATACTGGTGCCGTAGTCAGAGCTGTCTTGAGCCTCTGAAATCTCGCCTCACACTCATCCGACCATCTGAACTGGGCACCCTTCTGGGTCAACCTGGTCATCGGGGCTGCAATAGATGAGAACCCCTCCACGAACCGACGATAGTAGCCTGCCAATCCCAAGAAACTCCGAATCTCTGTAGCTGATGCTGGTCTAGGCCAGGTCTTGACCACCTCAATATTCTTCGAGTCAACCTAAATACCCTCTGCTGATACGACATGACCCAGGAAAGCAACTGAACTTAACCAGAACTCACACTTCGGAAACTTTACATATAGTTGACTATCCTTCAGAGTCTGAAGAACCACTCTGAGATGCTGCTCGTGCTCCTCCTGGATGCGGGAGTATATCAATATATCATCAATGAAGACTATTACGAACTAGTCCAAATAAGGCCTGAACACTCGGTTCATCAAATCCATAAAAGCTGTTGGGGCATTTTTCAACCCAAACGACATGACCAAAAACTCGTGATGCCCATACCGAGTGCGGAAAGCTGTCTTAGGGACGTCGGATGCCCTAATCCTCAATTGATGGTAGCCAGATATANATGCACATCCTCAACGAACCATCTTTTTTCTTCACAAACAATACTGGAGCACCCCAAGGAGAAACGCTGGGCCTGATGAAACCCCTCCCAAGCAAATCCTGCAATTGTTCCTTCAACTTTTTCAACTCTGGCAGGGCCATGTGATACAGCGGAATAGAAATGGGTTGGGTGCCCGGAGCCAGATGAATGTAGAAATCAATGTCCCTGTCGGGTGGCATCCCCGGCAGGTCTGAAGGGAAGACCTCAGGAAACTCACGAACCACGGGTACCGAATCAATAGAGTGAACCTCAAAACTGGAATCGCGCACATAAGCCAAATAAGCCAAACACCCCTTCTCGACCATACGCCGAGCCTTCACGTACGAAATAACATTGTGGGTAGAATGACCAGGAGTCCCTCTCCACTCTAAATGAGGCAAATCCGGTAAGGATAAGTTCATCGTCTTGGCATGGCAATCCAAGATAGCATGATATGGGGATAACCAGTCCATCCCCAATATAACATCAAAGTCGACCATACCTAAAAGCAACAAATTAACACGGGTCTCAAGACCCCCAATCACCACAACAAAAGAATGATGGACTCGATCGACCATGATAGAATCACCCACCGGTGTAGATACATAAACAGGAACACTCAGTGGATCACTACGCATGACCAGGTATGGTGCAAAATAAGAGGACACATACGAATACGTAGACCCTAGATCAAATAGCACTGAAGCATCTTTGTCACAAACCCGAATAGTACCTGTAATGACTGCATCTGAAGACTCAGCCTTTGGCCTGGCTGGAAGAGCATAACATCGGGGCTGGGCCCCACCACCCTGAACCACATCTCTGGGATCGAAGTTTAAAGATCACAATTCCCTTAACATGCTCTTTACAACATATAGAAATCATCAACTAAGCATGGAAGTTACAACAAGATCGGAATACTCACAATAATAAGACTCACGGTTATGCTAGACACCAATCTATAGATACTCGTCACCATGCCTATACATCGTACTTGTTGGTCCAAATCGCACACTTAAGTATATGTGGTCGTAGCAAGTAATATAATGTTAATTCGAATGTCAAACCCACAGGGACTTGCGTAAACTACTTATTGAATCACTCTAATTGCTATTTAATCGAGACAAAACAAAATCCAAGAATATAACTAATTTATTCTATGATTATATGAACTAATTATCAAGTAATGAGATTATTGTTGTGTGTTCAATAGAGACAAATATTCCAGGGTGGTGATCAATTAACCATTCATATTGCATTCTAATTAACTCTCCCTTTCATATAATTCACTCATGGTTGCTAATTAATCGATAGTGGCTCTCGTAGCCTTCCCCCGAAGTACTACTCGCTTATTCTCAATAGATTAACGCCTATATTCCTATGAAATTAATCTATTAGAACGCACTAAGATTACGATGTTTAATTAAGCACGGTGACTAGGTATATTCCTATCCTAACCACAAATCCTCTCCCCTGAAAGGTTAAGATCGCGCTCTCTTCAATTCTTCTCTAATCTATATACGGATTTCCTAAGCATAACATAGATAGTATGNCTCACCAACAACAAAAGAGTGAATATAACTAGTCCACACATTCAAATATGCTTTTGAACATTATTTAAGGACATCACACAATTGAACAAATTCACTCACTCTCACAAAGAATTCATATGCATCCCGTGGTCGTACCATAAGCTTGCCCGTAGTGTAGATCTCCACTAATTCAAGTTAACCAAATCTAGGATCAATTAGGACTTTAAGGTTGTAATGTAGGCTAAGGGACGGGTAGTATATATTTAGGAATAGTGACTAACCCTCCCAAGCACTTTAATACACTACCTTCACAAATCAATACATATTCTTCTCAACAAATTCCCTTGCCACAATTCAAATTCAACATAGCCCTTTTTCAATTAAGCACTTCTATATTTTCACTAGCGCAAATTAATAAAAAACTTGGAGGTGTGTATCTTTTTGTACATACTTTTACTATTATTTTTTTTTCTTTCTTTCCTACACACACTCCAGTTCATTGGCTAGTGACTTTTGAATACAATTCTTAGTGAACTAACAGGCCTTTCCATGGCTCCACTCCAAAGNTTACCGGACCAGGGACCCCAGACGTTAAGCCCCAAACGCCCAGCTAAAGCCTGGATAGGCCAGGTGTTTGGGCTCTATCGCCCCAGTAACGCTTGGGGAGGCTGGCGTTTGGGCTGAAACACCCCAGTAACACCTGGGGATGGCTGGCTTCTGGGCGGAAACGCCCCAGTAACGCCAGGTTATCCCAGGCTTTTGGGGTAAAACACCCGGCTATGGCCCGAGTCATTTCTTTTCAACCCTTGAGCGTATTTTTGACGTTTATGCACCCATTTAGCTCGGCTTCCACCTCCAATTCACCTACACATAAAATAGACTTCATTATGCACATATAACATGTATTTTTATCACAAAAGCACATAAAATGTACGGTACATGATGCTTAAAACTATGGATTCTAGCCACGCATCAACACCCCACACTTAGACTCTTGCTCGTCCTCGAGCAATATCCTTCAACACGTACACATTTCATTAACAAGGAGTATTTTACTTTTCAATCACACACATTACCCCTTAACTATGATCGATACCGACAATCAAGCATGAACATACAAAATTTCACATTCTTTCCCTTCTTTAAACATGCCCAAGTATAACAATTTAATCAATCATACCAACAACCTAATCGCAACCACC
>ML377740.1:103823-114543 GCA_005239525.1 Nicotiana knightiana | reverse complement strand
CTTGCAAATGCCATGGCTGCCCAATTATCAGGCACCCTGGGTAACTGCATTCTTTCTCGTTGAAACCTGTCTACAAACTCACGGAGTAGTTCCGTGTCTCCTTGTTTTATTTTGAATATGTCTTCCATTCTTTTCTCAACTTTTTGTGCACCAGAGTGTGCTTTTATAAATGAATCTGCAAGCTCAACAAAAGAATTAATAGAATTTTCAGGGAGAAGAGAATACCAGGTTAGAGCCCCTTTGGTAAGTTTTTCCCCAAATTTTTTGACAAGGACTGATTCAATCTCTTGTTTCGTTAAATCGTTGCCTTTTACCCTAGTTGTGAAAGCAGTCACATGGTCGCGTGGGTCAGTTGTTCCATCATATTTGGGAATGTAAGGCATTTTAAACTTCTTGGGTATAGACAAAGGTGCCGCACTAGGCTTCCACGGTTGTTGAGAATATCTATCAACATTGATGCCTTTGATAACAGGTGGTACACCAGAAATTTGTTCGATGCGATCATTCTGCTCCTTCATCTGTTTCTGCATGGTTAACAGTAAAATTTGTAATTCTGAGTTATTAGATATACCTGGTCTCGTTTCGAGAGATTCATTAGGAGTATCTCATCTTCCTGAGTTTGCCAACCCAGCTTGAGGATTTTCCATGGTGATGGTGTTATTGGGGGGTGGCATTGGTGGTGTAGGCAACGCTGCTGGTAATCCTCTTGCAAATTTCTGCAAAGCTTGTCTCACATACTCTGCAATTATTTTCTTTACATGATCTTGTTCCACAGTTTGATCATTATTACCATGGTTGTTATTGGATCTTTCTGGGGATTGTTCCCTTGAACCACGTGGTGTTCCTGAAGGTGATGGAACTGGGGTTCCACTTCTTTGCTGGCTGTTTTCATTGGGGTTTGACATAATTCAAAGGATATCACTTGGAAAGTAAACAAATATTATCAGATTCCCGGTAACGGAACCAATTTGTTTAACCAAAGAATTAGACCCTTTGACTAAAGCTTATTTTTAAGATGAA
Organism: Nicotiana knightiana; assembly: GCA_005239525.1. Taxonomy (NCBI): domain Eukaryota; kingdom Viridiplantae; phylum Streptophyta; class Magnoliopsida; order Solanales; family Solanaceae; genus Nicotiana; species Nicotiana knightiana. The sequence continues at coordinate 113,523 of ML377740.1, read as the reverse complement.
TACGGGTTACTGATAATCGAGATAATGGAAAATGAATAATAGATAATATTACAGAAATAAAAGATCAAAATTGATCGTATTTCGAGAATCAGATGCCTTTACAAGTTGTATTCCCCTCCCTTATATAGGAGATTCTTATAAAGTACGACTGTTGCTATGGTCACTCATTAATGACTAATTATGACATTAATGAGGTGTTACAAAGGATAATGGTAAATAGGGGTTCAGTTACATAACGTTCGAGTAATCAATTGTGGGTTCGTGAATCTGCCCGTAGCTTTGTCTAGATACATTCTGACCGTGCCTCTCTCCCATTTTGATCAAATTGGATTTCCCGTGGTTGATAAGTTCGTGGGTTACTGAACTGTGTCTCTTTGTACCGTACCTCTTCAAAGAGTTATTTCCAGCTATCGTGTTTTTCTGTGTCCACGTGACTAGTTGAGTTGTCAAAGCTGGCTTACGTATGAAACTCTTTCTTACCAATACAGATATATGGCTAGTAGTTTCTAGTGGATTAATAATGGAGAACAAAAAAGGGGGCAGTACTTAAATATGGATGCTAACCAGTTAATAGTCAGGACTTATTATATAATCCTTGATCAATTTTCTCAAAGTGATGAATATGTGACTGTGTGAGTACAACTATCAAGCCTCTTGCGTTTGCTCTCATCTTTATTCAGCTTTACTGATGCTCATTCTGTGCGGAAGTTACCAAGTTAGCCTTAGAAATGTAGCTCCTATGGTAAATAGGAAACTGAATTTTCTTAGTGGTTAAGTAAACTTTATATTATTCATTTTAGTGGTTTCTTTAATTAAGGTTGACATATTGTTATGTTTCAGTTCTGCCTTACATACTTAGTACATTATTCGTACTGACGTCCTTTTGTTGGGGACGCTCCATTCATGCCTGCAGGTATAGATAATCAGTTTGACGAGCCCTCATAGTAGACGAGATTGGCATTCAGCGAAAGATCGGTAAGACTCCACCTCATTTGGAGTGCAGCCGAGTTTATGAGTCATCGTATAAAAGTTTTACCACAGACTTATGGGTAGGCCGGTACCCTGTCCCATTAGATGTCAAATAATCTTAGAGGCTTTGTAGACGGAGATCCATTTTGTACAGTATGTCAGAAGCGTTGACGGCCCATATGTATTCATGTTTTAAGAACGATAGTTTATTGATATAGTGTTCATCCACTTACACTTGTACATTATGAGTTGTGGCCATGTTGGCCCATGATAGTTAGAAGAAAAACAAAATGAGTTACACAGCGGTTCGCTCGGGCCAGCACGGCACCGGGTGCCAGCCACGCCTCCCCCGGTTTGGGGCGTGACAAGGTGGTATCAGAGTGGGCGTGTCCTAGGTAATCTACAAAGCCGTACCTAGTAGAGTCTCACTTATGGGTGTGTTGCCCACCACATTTATAATTGAGAGACTATAGAGCATTTAGGAAATGTTACCCTTCTTTTGTTTTCAGATTGTGCCATAGAGCTAAGTCGTAAGAAGCCAGTATAAAACTTCCACCAAATTTTGTATGCACTAGAGGTGCTATCACAATAGAGCTTTAAGGCGTAGATGTAATTTCCACGTATGTGGAAGAGAGGTTATGAAAGCGGAGAAAGATACGATGCAAGATTAAAAGGTAAGTAAGGTAAAGGTGAAGAAGATACGAGATACTCAAGTACAAAAGGTTGTGAATAGTCGAGCAGATAAAGGTTGGGTTTAGTTTAGTTTACAAAGGAGACCCTAGTAAAATTTTTGTAAATTTGTAATTGTTAACATTCGAGAATGAATGTTTCTAAAGGGGGAAAGGATGTTACATCACGTACCTTAGCATTAGGATGTGCCGTATTAAATCCACATGAGTTCGAAGGGATTATGTCTATTAGGAGGTTATAGAGGGTTTAAGACATTATTATTATGAGACCCTGTAAGTTTACAATCCTGATACCGCTAGATATTATGCTAGTGTGATATTTTCTTTTAAGTGAGATATTTTAGTAAAAATTTTATAAGTATAATTTTGGATAGTTACCATTGTTACTATTTTCGAATATGATAAATTATACACATAATATGAGAAAGTTTATGAGATTTTCTTTATTGTAGAGATATAAATTATTTTCTCACAAGAAAAGAAGGTTATCTTTTCACCATTTTAAGAATTAAGCGTACGGAAATTTTTCTCTTTGTATCAGATTGGGAAGATTAGAAGTTGAGAATATGTGTGTGTGTGTGTATATATATATATATATATATTAACGAAATAATTTAACGAAATAATAGTATATGTATTAATTTTATATGGTACCACGATTTATTATTTTAATATTGTAATAGTAGTACTTTAAGATGAGGACAATGTTATTTTTTGAGGTTATAAGTATTTATGATATTTATAACAAGTGATAAGTAAAGTCGTGAAGGTGAGAGGGTAAACGAATGGAAGAAAATGAGGTTGGTCGAAAATTTTCATTTTGGGATAAAATACGGCCCGAGCTAAAATACCCGGTATTTATGGACTAGTACCATACAAGGTACCACATGACTATAATACTAAGGTGTATAAAGTGTATTAAAAATAAGTAGAATTTTAAATAATTTGAGATAATTCTTAATTATGTGGGTAATTGGTTGAATATTAGTTAATGAGAGATTAATTAGTTAATTAAAGAATTAGAGATTAATTAATGAAGATGTTGGTTAAATGTTGGGGATGAATAACCATCAACGTGGCAGCCCCCTTCTTAATTTAAGATGACTTTTAAAATTCATATGAAAGGTGGCAAGAGTAAGAGAGGTGAATTCGGTCAATAAATGTTACAAAATTCTGATAAATTCAAACACTTTCATTGAGGATTGGTCTTTGTAAAAGAACTTAGAAGATGCAGGTTGTGACAGATACTACATGTATTAGTTAGAAGTTGAGGAGGATTGCCACTTAATTTTTGCACTCTCTAATGGCAATTGATATCTTGAATAAGTTCATTATACTCATGTGCAAGTTGAAGCTCTTGAAAGGATATATCGTGAGTGTCTCAAACCCAGTTTAGTGCATCGCTAACGTTACATAGAAACTTTACAATTCAAGCACCAACGTTAATTCACTTTCCAAATAGCAACATTGTTGCTAAGTTCTTAAGGAAAGTTTTCGGTTAAGATTTTCTTTGCATAGCAACGTGATTGCTTCGAGCTTTTCATACGGCTTGTTCCGTGTTTTGTCGCAATTAACATGTATTAGAGGATTGTCAAGAGAATCGACTCAGGTATATTAAGGTTAATCCTTCTTTCTTCTGGCATGATCCAAGTAACGATACATAAACGTAATGATATTTCATAAGTGGTTCTATTCATAGCAGTTAAGGATGTCTATGTTATTCATTCCCGTAGAGTGATATTCGAGCATATCTAAGTATGTATCTAGTTTCATATTGAGGTATTTGATAAATATGTTAACGTTTATAATATAGTAATACATGTATCATCATGCATATTCATTTACCCCCGTGCTACTGCCGGTTGGGCAGTCATGCATTTATCACCGTGCTACGGCCGGTCGGGCAATTACATATTTACCACCGAGCTACGGCCGGTCGGGCAGTCATGCATTTACCACCGGGCTACGGTCGGTCGAGCAGTTACTACCGGTTGGGCAGTTGTGTATCATTATTTACCACCTGTTGAGCAGACATGCTTATACATTTACCACCGAGCTACGGCCGGTTGGACAGTTATACATTTACCATCGAGCTATGACCCGATCGGGCAATCATGCATTTACCACTGTGCAAAGGCCGGTCAGACAGTTACCACTGATCAGTTGGGCACTCATACATTTTACGATATGTATAATAGTTTCAAAGAGAAGCATTATATATATATAAGAGTATAATAAGTATGCATATACGATGGCATTTCAAAGATTCAAGTTGATTATGTCAAGATTCATGCTTCATGATTTGTATTCAATACTTAATGTCTGCTAGTGAAAATGGACAGTCCGTGTACCTTGTATTTTTAGTTTGTCAAGTTTGGTTCTTCCTCGTACAACTACATATATGGCTAGTAGTTTCTGGTGGATTACTAATGGAGAACAAAAAAGGGGGCAGTACTTAAATATGGATGTTAACCATTTAATAGTCAGGACTTATTATATAATCCTTGATCAATTTTCTCAAAGTGATGAATGAGATATGACTGTGTGAGTACAACTATCAAGCCTCTTGCGTGTGCTCTCATCTTTATTCAGCTTTACTGATGCTCATTTTGTGCGGAAGTTACAAAGTTAGCCTTAGAAATGTAGCTCCTATGGTAAATAGGAAACTGAATCTTCTTAGTGGTTAAGTAAACTTTATATTATTCATTTTAGTGGTTTCTTTAATTAATGTTGACATATTGTTATGTTTCAGTTCTGCCTTATATACTCAGTACATTATTCGTATTGACGTTCTTTTGTTGGGGATGCTGCATTCATGCCTGCAGGTGTAGATAATCAGTTTGACGGGCCCTCGGAGTAGACGAGATTGGCCTTCAGCGAAAGATCGGTAAGACTCCACCTCATTCGGATTGCAGCCGAGTCTATGAGTCATCGTGTCAAAGTTTTACCACAGACTTATGGGTAGGTCGGTACCCAGTCCCACTAGATGTCAAATAATCTTAGAGGCTTTATAGACGGAGATCCATTTTGTACAGTATGTCAGATGCCTTGACGGCCCATATGTATTCATGTTTTAAGAACGATAATTTATTGATACAGTGTTCGCCCACTTACACTTGTACATTATGAGTTGTAGCCATGTTGGCCTATGATAGTTAGAAGAAAAATAAATGAGTTACACAGTGATTCGCTCGGGACAGCACGACACCAGGTGTCAGCCACGCCTCCCCAGGTTTGGGGCGTGACACTCTCCTCCTTCCACCGATCACGCTCAATGTCGAGAATAAGAGTCTAGCAAAAATAAAAGAAGTAATAAGTTTGCCAAAATGAAGTGACACTAACAAAGCATACAGAAGCTTAAGAAAAACACTCACCCGCAGAGCCATCCCAGAAATGCCAAGGGAAAGGTCTGCGTCCTTCAGCGTCTGCAACATCTTGTTCTCGGCCTTGGCGCACAAAGGGGCGAACGACGGCGCCACGGGCTCTGTGTCAACCAAAAGGTTGAAGTCCACATGTATGATAATGTGGCGGTTAGGACCCTCCGTCCTTTTCTCCACGCGAGTCTTCCTCTCAGTGAAGGCCCGTACCTCGTCGGGCTCGATGTCAGAGCCCGAATCGACATTCTCTGTGCCGGAATCGCCACTTCTTCTTGCCCTCGACAGAAAGCGACCCTCCACAATCCATGAAAGCTCTTCGCCGCTACCGGCCTCCTTGACCCTGGAAGGCCTCCCCTCATAACAGAATCGGACGTAATAACCGCCTCTATGGCCAGGAACAACACCGACCCTGTCCCCAGAGTTGTGGCCTTTTCCGATTCTTCAACAATAATAGCCTTCCCCGTTTACACCCTTCGCCTCTTCCTCGGCAACGGTTCCTCACCGTGAGAAGGTTCTTTAGTCAGAAGAAGACCCTACTGAGGCGGGGCATCATCGGGATCGACTACACCTGAATGGACGGGTCCCTCTGCGCGCTGAATCTCGGCTTCTCCTCGCACGGATTCAACCAACGCGAACTCCCTTGCAGGCGAGGTCATCTTCTGACAAAAGGAAAGGGCAGGCATCTTTGCTTTCTTAGAAACCCGCCGACCTAATGCAAACAAGAATTCAAGTCAGAAAACGCTAAAGGACTCGACCAAACAAAGTAATGAGAGTACTTACGAGATGGGATCTTCGGTCCATAACGCTTGTGGAAGGAAGACCAATCACGAATCCCCATAACGTGGGGCAACACGCGAGCCAACCAATCCTCCATGTCCAGGACGAGGGAGGGAGAACGCTTTACAACTGAAAATAAGAAGGCGATAAGTGTATCAGAAGCCGAAGAGGAAAGAAAGTAATGAAGAACGAATGGCGGAAAGTACGAGAAAACACTTAAAATTGTTATTCCACTTCTCGGGAAACCCAGTCGGGTCCGCCATCAATTGATCAGTTCTGACAAAGAAATATTTGCGCCAGAAAAATTGACTCGCCTTATCGTCCATCCCAGCCACTAATACTTTCGTCCCAGTACTACGCAAGTGTGTCATGGTGCCACTGAAGAAGGTAGGCGAGAATAGGTGCAATAAGTGGCGAAGGTCAACCTCGCAACCAACCAGTTCCGTATATTTGGTCAACATCAAGAAGACCTTATATAGGTAAGGAGAGAGTTGTGCTGGGCAGATGTTGTAGAAGCGGCAGAACTCTTCGACCAACCTAGGAAGAGTCAAGGTGTAGCCGATCATGAATGGGTAGGCATAGAAGGCACAAAACCTAGGATGGTGAACCTGGACTGTGTCGCCTTCCGCAGGGAAAATCTCGAGGTAAGAAGGGATGCGATATTTAGCCCGCATCTCAGCCAATTCAAGCTCTCCTAATTCAGAAAGCTCAGGTTCAGAAGCAAGTCCACGACCTTTAGGGAAATCGTTCCTGGACACAGGGTTTTTGGGCACCACCTCTTCAACGGTGGGGAAGTTGTCGTCTCCCTCAACTGAAATCCCTTCATCAGTAAGAAGGATAACCACTAACAAAGGAGCGGCGTCGGAAACATCGTCGTGACTATAAGGAGAAGTCGACATGATGATTATAATGAATCAAACAACGGTAGGAAAGACGAAGTTAGTGATCAAGAAAGGGATTGAAAAAACGGGGAGAAAAGAGGTTACAAGAAGCAAATGAGAAAAACACAAATGAGAATGAGTATCAGAGAAGAAAGAAACGGTGAAAATTTCAAATGAAAAATCCCTCCCCTATTTATAGGGTTAGGTGGCATCAAAATTGAGGCCAAAAAATACCTGCAACACGAGAATCGAAGCACCAACAGTGCAGACTCTGCATGGGGAAGACACATAATGATGGCGCGCGTGACAATGACAACACCTGACATCACTTGCACCAATCACGGCCATAACGGGCATTAATTACTTGGTTTCAACCAAATTTCTTTCATAACGGACGTGGAGTAATCCGCTCATCAAGGACAAGAGGTTCACGACCTTGATAAGCGGAAGGACTAATTGTATTGATCGAAATTTGGACCACACTTAATAACGTCGTTGGCCGAGGTCGAAGCTTGGGTCGGCCAACATTTGGAGATGAATGGTCTATCTTGAACGAGATCGGCGGTAGGTCGAGCAAAAGAAGTTCATAATAACGGTAGGATAGTTCTAGACTAGAAAAATGAATATTCTATCAGAATATTCCCTCCCTTGTACTTTTTAGGGTTCCCAAAGAATGTTCCCTATATATAGGAAACTAAGGAGAGAAAAAAGACATCTGAAAGAACACTTTGTAACATTGACTATTGAAGAATATACACTCCTTGTCTTTTCTATTGATTCCCAAGTTAAAATACACATTTTCATACACTAGATCCAAGAACATAGTGTTCCATCCACGTCGCTTGTCATCTGCATTACTGACAAAGAGATAGTTGACCCTTAACACTTGGTATTTTGGGCGAGTTATCCTTTAATATTATAATTATTGCCATTGCATGCATTTAATATGCCTACTCACTTACGTATTTATTGTCAATCATTATCGGCATCTTTGTCTTGTATTTAATACTACGGCACTTTAATTTCATTCTATCCATCATCACGTTTATAGATCTAACAGTCATTAAGTTTAACTATAATTAACTTTCCATTTCATTTGTTAAATCTCTTATAGAAAGATTTATCACGTTTTTGATAAAACACTCCTATTACGTATTTCCAACACCTTTCTATATATAGAAATCTGGTCCTTTTCAAATAGGAAAAAATCATTTCCACGAAAACGCATGTTTTTGTTGTTCACGTTTTTATAAAATTTAATTAATTTGTTACATTTTGCTATACAAACACGTAACCTTTTAAGATTTTAGACAAAGGCACTCATGTCCTAACAACATCAAAATATTAATTGAGTTTAACATTGAATAATGTCTTTGACACTTTTGAAAAAAGTTGACTTCTCAAATAAATTTGCCAAATTCGTTACTATTTTTTGTTCCCGGGAATCTTATGTAGATGTCCAAAATAAATTTTAACTTACCAACCTTTAGTTATTAATTACGAACTTACCAAAACTAGTCAAACACATATAAAAATTAAAAATTCAAATAAATAAGGATTTATTTTTTTCAAGAATCATACACAAATATCTACTTTCATATTTTTAAGCGTTAGCAACATTAGATGCAAGACGGAAAGAAAATTTGATGAATGAGGTAGCAAATAAGGTGATGAAATACAAAAAATTATATATACTTCCAAAAACCTAAGCAAAAAAGGATATTTTTCAATTGGTATGGTTGAAATTCATTAAAAACATATAGATGAGTCAATATACAATTTTTGAGGAAGATTTAAGGTGATTTGGTATCAAAATTCGTAGTTAAAATCGAGTTCAAAAACTTCTTCTTCGACACATGTATCAATCATGTATCACACACAACTATACATGGATATACATGTGATACACATTTGATACAAATATGATATATATTTATATGTGTGATACACAAATAATACACAGTATGACACACATCTATTATATTCATGTTTCATCTCCTAATTTGAATTTTCAATTCAAAATCACCTCAAAACTCTGCAAATCATTCTAAAACTGAGATTCAAACTCCTTCGTATGTGCCCAATCTATTCTAATAATATTCACTCAAAAGAAAGTAAAGATTTGACCCTTTTTTGATTACAAATAGCTAATTGACTAATATTAATAATATTTAATGAGTTGACTAATTTTTGTAATAAGCTATTTAAATGGACATGGTTGATAATTTTTTTTATTTTATTTAAAATACGGCTTGCATTAATTCATATGGTCCATATTAGAAGTGGTGTTGGCGAGAAATACGCGTCCAGTTTGTGCGACACTAACAAGAAGAATACCAAACCTCTAAGTTATTATTTTTTCTCTTATTGTGATGTTCTAGAGAACAAATAAAACATAAAAATTGATAATTGACCGACTTCTAGACTGAAAAGCGAAGATGCAATGATTATTTAGGCAATTATATTTATATGGTATGCACGCGTTTGGGCTTGATAATAACACAATTTGGAGAACAAATACGTAAAATTTATTGGACTTATAAGAACAAATACATAAAAATTATTGAACTTAAACGAACAATAGGTATGGTGAGTTGTGACCCAAGATCATGACAATTATTAGGAAAAGGAAAATGTCAAATAATTGACCGCCTTGACTTTAATAAGCAAACATCCAAATGATATCCCATTTGAGGTGACAATTACAATCACGAAAACAATGGTTAAATTGATTTGTCATCTCATCAAAAGTTCCATAAAAGGCACATTTTTTCTTCATATTTTAAGTGTTATTAAGGTAAGAGTGTCTAACGGGTGGGCCGGATCGGGCTAGTTACATTTTTTTTTGAACCTAACGGGTTGCGATTACGGGTTCTTACCGGTTAATTGTTAACGAGTTTAACGGATTGTGACTTATCCGGGTAAAAACGAACCCGTGCGGGTAGGGGTACTGCCGGGCCGGGCCGGGCCGGGTTAACAGTAAAATTTTTTTTTTTTTTTTTTTTTT
>ML377740.1:49773-102726 GCA_005239525.1 Nicotiana knightiana | reverse complement strand
ACTTGTATTTATACGTCTAATAATATTAAAATAACAAACTAAAACATTAAGCATAAATGCATAATACGTCTAATAATATTTTAAAAAAAAAAATAAAAAATTTAGCCGTTAAAACCGGGCCGGTCCGGGCCGGTTTAACCGGTAAGTGCACTGTTCACTTTGACCGGGTTGGACCGGTCCGGGTAACCGGTAGAAAAATTATAAACGGACCAACCCCTTCTAACCCCCCTACCCAGCCCACCCGACCTCCTATGAACCGGGTCGGTCCGGTTCCGGTTTTAACCGGTCTGGGTCGGTCCGGTTACGGGTCAACCCGGCCCGTTTGCCACCCTTATATTAAGGTGCGACATTTCTATACATAAAAAAGGCACTCTAATTTTTCTTCTTCCATTATATATATTCACAAGTTCCCTCCTACTCATGAAAAAATATAAAACCTTTTTATTTTGATGAAAAAATAAATAAAAAAGCATAAGCAAGAGTAAGTAAATGTACATTTTTTTTTAATTCTGAGAAAATTTCTAATAAACTTATGGGCCGAGTTTAATTGAGTACAAGTTTAAAACTTGAATATTGTGGATTTCATTCACAACAATCAAATTAATGAAATGTGTTTAGCTCACACACGTGTCAAGACTAAGACCTAGTAATTAACACCCCATTATATTTATCCTAAATTTTGTGTCGTTTTTTGTCTATTCAAAAAAATATCATAGTAATGTCTTATTTAAAAATAATTTAATTTTAAACTTAACTTGTTTTTGACAATTTAATTTTAACCTTAACTTGTCCGTTTAATTTATTTCATTCTTGATGAGATGATTAAAAATTATATAATTATTTATAACTTATTTTAGACAATAATTTATTTATTTTTTTTTTTTTTACTTAAATTTTGTATCTAGTCAAAGAATAAGAAAAGAGTGCACTTTTAACACGTCTAAAAGGAGGTTGAGGCATTCTATTTGCCTTTGGAATTGGAGTAGCAGAAAGGCACAACATGTGCCCTTTTCATTAACACACATTACATTTTAGTGGTAGAGTACATCATCACGCTTTTATGGATGGGTTTACCTTATGTATTTTATATTGTATTGTATTATTTAATAAATATAATGTTTAAATATGTTGTATTTTTTGTTGTTATTTCATGATATTACATATTAATAATATGAAGAATAAATTTATAATATTATAAAAAAATATTTATGATACGGGATAAATTTATTACTCCCTCCGTTTCAATTTATGTGAATCTATTTGACTGGACACGGAGTTTAAGAAAAAACGAAGACTTTTGGAATTTGTGGTACTAAACAAGTCAAAAAGGGGTCCAGAATATTTGTGTGATTATAAAAACTTCTCATTAAGGGTAGAATTATAAGTTTAAGTTGAATTGTTTCCAAATTTATAAAGGGGTAACTACTTTTGGAAGGGACCAAAAAGGAAAAAGGTTCACATAAATTAGAACAGAGGGAGTATATAAAAAGATTGGGTAAATGATAAAATAAAATTATTTAATTATGAAGGGTGAGATGAGAGAAAAAGACAAGATAATGACGCAACCACACCAAATCGATCGTTACATAAAGTAGAACATTTCGTCGTTACGTAACGACCGATTTAACGATATGATACACAATAAAATTTAAATAATAACCAAAATATTTATATTTAAAATAATAATACGATACAATACAATAGATAACAACCATCCAAACAAGCTGTTACTTTTTAGAAATTGGAGTGTGGATTTTAGCATATTTTTCCTTTAAGTACTTTTTCCCAACTTATTATTGCAGCCGTTTAAGTCTAAGAAAAGAGAGAGGGCATTGAATTTTGTACAATGCAGTTTGCAAGCAGCATGATCTGGGTAACGAGCAAGCTAGCAATTAGATAAAAAAAATATAGTTTTTTACTCCTCTGATCCACAATAAGTGATAATTTTATCTTTGACACATCCATTAAGAAAATACGAACTCTTAAAAAAAAAAGATGTATTCACTAAATTGATTACTTTGTCACATTGGAATATGTAAATAAAGGCAAATTTTAAATTTTTTTTTTTTTTTTAATTATGTAAATGAACACTTATTTTGGACAAAAAAAAAAAAAAAACTAAAATGATCACTTAGTATGGATCGGAGGAAGTATCACTTATTATCCACTTTTTTATTAAGACAAATAAATAGTAATAATTTATTGATCAATATTAAATAATATCGTACTATTTAATAGAAAATACTCTTGTTATCATTGCTACTGTCACGAAATATTTATAACAGTAATATCTAACTGTTTTTTGATATAACAGCATAGATTAGAATTATTAATGTAGATGTGCGCTCCATCTTCACATAATTAATGCACGCATTATCCTACAAAAACCTCTGTCCTCTCCCATGTTTGTGAGTCAACTTCATCAAAAGAATTCGAAAAGATATATATATAGCAAATTTAGAAATATAATAAATAGGTGCGTGTAAGATGTAACAAGTTGATACTAAAATTTGCTATATTGCAAAAAGACAAAATTGCCAATTACGTGAAAAACTCAACAATTATTACCAACAAATATAGTATATGAATATAATGCGTCTTAAATTATAATGACGTGACAAAAAAGCAATTTTGAGATCCTAACAAAATAAAGGTAGTACTGTTTATTTTAAAATTTATAATTTGTAAAGAGATATAAATATTTATATGTCTATTAATTTTCTCGTTAAAAATAAAAAGAAAAGACTAAGTTTAATTATTATAACATTTATATGTTTTAAAATAGAGCTAAAAAAATATAAAACAAATGCAATACTTATTACTAACATCATTTGCAAAAGTTGTTTTACAATATTCGTAGAGTATTTATTAGTGAAAAATCCAATACTAATCACTTTTCTTAAATTAACACAAAGAAGTGATTAGAAGCTTCTCATTTGTCAACTACCCCAACCCCCGACCCCACAAAAAGTACAGCTTGTTTTTTCTTCTCCTTTCAGACAAAGTCACAACAGAAATTCAGCAAGTACCATTTTTCCTTTTCTTTACTCTCTTTATTATTAATCAAAAAGTCTTCTCCTTTTTCCCTTTCTTTTTTCTTTTCTTTTTCTCCTTCTTTCGATTTAAGAATTAAGATCCACCCAAACAGAGCCTTGAGAAAACTTCTGGTCAAAATCTCACACACATAAAACCCACCACCACAACCAACCAGAACCTCCTCCTTCCTCCTCCGTCTCCTCCGCCGTCCTCCTCCATTCGAAAACTCTACTATTATGGAGTCGAGTTCGGAGTTAGTGAGATCAATTGAATCGGCGTTAGGAGTGTCGTTGGGGAGCGATACGGTGTTGGTGCTACTGACGACGTCGTTTGCCGTCATCGTTGGGTTAGTGGTGTTGTTTTTGAAGAGATCAAGTGATCGGAGTAAAGAAGTGAAGCCTATCGTGTTCCCCAAGTCTTTACATGTGGAACCGGAGGAAGAGATTGAGCTGGAACCTGGAAAAGTTAAGGTCACCGTATTTTTCGGCACTCAAACTGGTACTGCTGAGGGTTTTGCCAAGGTGTGTATATTCATTTTATGAATAAAAGTTGAGATCTTTGCCTTTTTACTTGCGCTATGTATATATAGAATTGGAAAATTTCAAGTATCACATATGAATAGCAGAGTTGGATCCAGGATTTGAACATTATGGGTTCGAGTTCTGAATTGTATCACAGTTACATTTGATTTACTTTGCTGGATTTTTTAACACATATATAGGCTTCCAGCCAAAGCTACTGGGTTCATATGTCCGCCCCTTAAGTTGAGTAGTGGGTGCTGTGGTTACTTAAAATTCTAGATCCACTTTAAGCTTAGGTGGGTAGAGTTAACTGCTCTGTGTTTGGTATGTTGGTGGGAGATAGGAGGAGATAGCAGGTATTTGGGGGAGCTGGTCGGACTACAGGATACTGTTCTTTTAAAATAATCTAGAAAAAATGTTATTTAGAAAAAGAATCCTAGATTCACCTGTTGATTGGGCCATTTTATTGCTTCTTTGATGTTTATCTATATACTATTTCATTTTCTTTTAACCTGAGAAATAGGGGATTTGATCATGTAGGAAGTTATCTATATTCTTAATTTTCTCATCAAAGTTCAACAGATTATAATGTTTAGACTGAGGTTCAAGCCTGTTCATGCACAGTAGTCCAGAAGTTCTTCTCTAGGGTGGACTAATCTGTAGATCTCTTTCTTCTTTATTTACACGAGTATCCTGGGAATGATAATTGTGTGTTTTATGCATCTCAGTGTTTCTGTTGCATTTCTTCTTAACTGCCATTTTCCGGTCATGGTATAGTGGCTGTAATCAAATTCTTTGGATGGATCTTGAATATAAGAGGTGAAATTAATAATGGTGGGACCTATTGGGTGCTCTGGAATACTTAATTTTGATTAGCTTATTGCTAGTGCCTGTTCATGTTGCATTTTATACCTGCTTTCAAGTTTGTTACTCCATTATATATTGGTGGTTTAAATGAAAATGCATGCTATTGCATTCAAAGCAGTTCAATAGTTGAAGATACTCATCTATTTCTACAATTAAACGTGATTCTGTTTCTTGATGAGCAAATTGCTGCTACTTATGCTTGAATTCTCATCTTTAATGCACATTGCATAACCAAGATGAAGTTATGTAACCGAGTCTGCCACTAGCGTTGTCTACTGCAGCAAGGCCTTTAGAAATCCTGGCTTGAAAGTTTTAATTCTCATCCCCAAGGCACATAGCATAAGCAACATAAAGTTATGTAACTAATATGTGGCACAGTCGTGTATCCACTTCAGGAGGCTTTCCAAAAATCTCATCTTTTCTGCATGCTCGCATCAGTCTAAATACTGGTGGTCTGCATGTTCTTGATCAATAATTTAGTATTATGTTTCCTGTCAGGCTTTATCGGAGGAGATAAAAGCAAGATATGAGAAGGCAGTAGTAAAAGTTGTGGACATGGTAAGTTGAATTGAGTGATTTATCCTGAATCCCTTGCTTTCTGTCTCTTTCTCTGATAACATAACTTTCAACCCTAGGATGATTATGCTGCTGCTGATGATCTGTATGAGGAGAAACTGAAGAAAGAAACAGTAGCATTTTTCATGGTGGCAACGTAAGAGATATGTTCATTTGGTATCTGTCAAGTTTGATTATCTATTTGCTCTAACTTAAGAATACAGTTCATGAATACCTTACATTCTTACATCTGATACTCTAGCTATGGGGATGGCGAGCCCACTGATAATGCTGCAAGGTTTTACAAGTGGTTCACTGAGGTAGAAAAAGGAGTTATGAGCATCATTGCTCTTTCAATATGCTTCTTTCAGAGCAGCTTTCCTTTTTGTGGGGGGAACCTTATATTTGTGTTTTATGTTTAGGGACAAGAACGGGGCACGTGGCTGCAGCATCTTACCTATGGCGTTTTTGGCTTGGGTAATCGCCAATATGAACATTTTAACAAGGTATTTGCTAGATATATTATTGTACCATTTAAAAAAAATTATTATTGTCGTTTCCACATTCATGTTTTGTTATCTGACAAAGAACATTTTGAACAGATTGGGAAGGTGATAGATGAACAATTAAGTGAACACGGTATGTACATATGGCCTTTCCACTATGGCATATGTTCTACTGTTCTTGCTTCAACTTTCATTGTACTAAGAAAACAGCTGCTTGAAAGTTGTTGGATGATATTGCCAAATAAATTATGCCTCTACTTTTTGCCCAACTAGACTGTGTTGTGTAATCGTGATTGTTTTTGATTCTCTGCATTTCCCAACTACCAGGGGTTAGTAATTTGAAATGATTTTTGTGTTGCTGGCATTTCTTGGAGCATCTAGTTTTTATCTTTTGCATTGGGGTTATATAGTCCTGATATGCTTCAATCTTATGCTTTTTTAAGTCAAGGTAGGTGCAGTTAACTTTTCAGTTATAGGTGCTTTATGAAGATATTTGTTCCCAGAGGCTCCTGTTGAAAAGCTATTATCAGCCAATTCTCAATTCACTTTTTTGCTATTTGTTAGTGTGGGATGATCATTTTAATTTTAACAAGCTTATACCTTAGTTGGACTCACTGTATCACAGGTGCAAAACGTATTGTGCCTGTTGGCCTAGGTGATGATGATCAGTGCATTGAAGATGATTTTGCTGCATGGTAATTAAACCTTCCCTTCTTTGTTTTTGCAATTTCTGATGTTATTTGAATCATTCTTTATGCATCTCTGAGATGATATGACGGGATAGGCACACAAAGTTTGGTGTTTGGTTATTCACCTTGATTTGTTTTCTTAGGCGAGAACAACTGTGGCCTGAGTTAGATCAAATACTTAGAGATGAGGATGATGCAAATTCTGCAGCCACTCCATATACAGCTGCAATTCCTGAATATCGTTTGGTTATCCATGATACCGCTGCGAGTCATGATGATAAGCATGCCAGCATGGCTAATGGAAATACCTCGTATGACATCCATCATCCATGCAAGTAAGTATTCAGATGAGCATTCTATTTTCTGATTCAGCCTTTTGGCTTCTTACAGATAGTTCTCCCTTTTTACCTCCAGAGTAAATGTTGCTGTTCAAAGGGAGCTTCACACACCCGAATCTGATCGCTCATGTATACACTTGGAGTTTGATATATCTGGCACTGGGATTTCGTAAGTTTGTACATTTCTTCTATTTATATGGTTGATGATATTGTGTGCCAAAATATAAGAGAAAGGTCTTAGGCAGGTGAAGTAGTTAACAAAGGATCTGTCTGTCACGCGTGCGGCATCCCATTCTATTCGAAATGTTCTATCTTATTTATTATCATAAGTCATAGAATGTCCCGTAGGAACAGGTTGCATGTAGGGTAAGTTTATACTTTGATACGATTTGCATTGTGTGGAAGATACAATAAAGATTTTCTCGCTGCATGTGGGGACAGAAAGGCTTTAATCTTAGTGGAGGAAGGTCTAAGGGGTAGTTCTGGTGGCTCCCTCTACTTTAAATGGCTTTCCATATAACTAGATCTTTCTGTATATATTATTCGGGTTTTTTGTAATAAAATTTTCTACCTTCTGTTAGTGAAGACAAATTAGCATGGTTAGGGTTCAATTATTTGTTGTGCGCCAACTCTTCTTATCCAAGGATGGTTATGCTAAGCTATCTATTTGTCTATCATTTGTCCTGAAGTGTGTGAGCTATTGTATCTGTGCTTCTTTTGTTGCATACCTGTGCTCATGATGCATTGATGATTGTATAAGGTTTGTGGTGTAATGCGTCATTTTCTTCCAATTCTCAGCTATGAAACAGGAGATCATGTGGGTGTTTATGCTGAAAATCCTGAAGAAATTGTTGAGGAAGCTGCGAGATTGCTCGGGCAGTCACTAGACTTAATATTCTCTATTCATACTGACAAGGAGGACGGTACAGCTCTTGGAGGCTCGTTACCCCCACCTTTCCCTGGTCCTTGCACACTGCGTGCTGCAATTGCACGTTTCGCAGATCTTCTGAATCCTCCGCGGAAGGTCTGTCTTCATTAGATATTACATTTTACTTATTTTAACGGTTAATATTGTATTGCTTTACCGAAGTTCTGAATGATGTGCTTTCAGGCTACTTTGGTTGCATTGGCTGCCCATGCAGCTGAACCTAGTGAAGCAGAAAAGCTTAAGTTCTTGGCATCTCCGCAGGGCAAGGTGAAGTAGTTTTTAATATGCTGTTAATCTTCTTTTAACAATGAAGTATTTTTGATTATGCTTTCCCATCTTCTTTCGTTTTGTTATGGCCTATATTACTGACTCACCATTGACAGGAAGTATTTCTGTGGACTTCCTCTGGGTGGGTAGTAATAAACCCACGAGGTTAAATCGACACACTAATATGCCCTCGATTTTGATTTCATCAGGATGAGTATTCTGCATGGGTTGTTGCAAGTCAAAGAAGTCTTCTTGAAGTAATGGCCGAGTTCCCTTCGGCAAAGCCTCCCCTTGGTGTATTTTTTGCAGCGGTTGCCCCTCGTTTACAGCCTCGTTACTATTCGATCTCGTCATCTCCTCGGTATGTAGTCTCATCTGATTACTGTGGCAGATGGAATTTAACAAATCCACAAAACATAAGTGCTGTATACTTGGCCTCAACATTTATGAATTAAATTGATGGAACCATTTTTTTGTCATCTGTAGATTTGCTCCTGCTAGAATCCATGTGACCTGTGCACTAGTCTATGGTCCAACTCCCACTGGCCGAATTCACAAAGGAGTGTGTTCGACTTGGATGAAGGTATTAGAAGAATCTTACACATGCATTGTCAATATTCAAGTCCTTATTATGTTTCCTTGCACTCCTAATTAATTTTGCCCTTTATACAAGCAAATAGGTTTTGTACTGACATCCTGAGCTCATTCAAAAATAAACAGAATGCAGTTCCATCGGAGAAAAGTCAAAATTGCAGCTCTGCTCCAATCTTCATTAGGCCATCTAATTTCAAGTTACCGGTTGACCCTTCAGTTCCAATTGTCATGGTGGGACCTGGTACTGGTTTGGCACCATTTAGGGGATTCCTGCAGGTGAGACAGTTGCTTTTGTTTGTTTTTTTAAATTTTTTTTAATATTACTTGTTCTGGTTCAAGTGCTCTAAGACGGATGGATTTTTCAGGAAAGGGCAGCATTGAAGGAAGATGGGGCTCAACTTGGTCCTGCTTTGTTGTTTTTTGGTTGTAGGAATCGTAGAATGGTAGGTTATGACTGATTAAAAATTTATATATTTGTGATGTCTGATAAGTGATACCCTCTGGTAAATATCCTAACTTTGATATTTGGTTTTAGGATTTTATTTATGAGGAGGAGCTTCAGGGTTTTGTGGATCAAGGTGTAATATCAGAGCTGATTATTGCATTTTCAAGGGAAGGACCCCAGAAAGAGTATGTTCAACATAAAATGCTGGAAAAGGTAAGGGTGCTGATAAAATAAGACTTGAGCTCTATTGTAATAAGCTAAGTGATTCTAATGCAACTTATGACGTATGTGAGCAGGCTTCCCATGTTTGGAGTTTGATCTCCCAGGAGGGATATCTATATGTTTGTGGGGATGCGAAAGGGATGGCCAGGGATGTACATCGTACACTCCATACCGTAGTCCAGGAGCAGGTATGTGGCGTTATTCATCTGCTGAACCTGAATACATCATTTGCTGTAAATCCAGCAATTTTATCTGTTTGTTGAATGGTGGATGATTTGATATCTGATTGTCCTGATAGGCAGGAACTTATGTTCTTATTGCTTTTGCTGTATCTTATTTAGTTATTTTGTTTAAATCAAATCCAGGATAAGGTCGACTCAACCAAAGCTGAGGCTATTGTGAAGAAACTCCAAATGGATGGAAGATATCTCAGGGATGTGTGGTGACCATATTCAGGCCAGCACGTTTGGTCCCATTTGTTTACTTTTAGCAAAGCTTGGTAAGGTCCTCTCAGTTGCTTTGAGTTCCAGCAGCTAAAAAGATTATTACAGTCAATAGCCAAGGTCTGGATTCACTGCAGCATCTAAGTTTTGTCTATTAGATTGGTTATTACTCTTTCGTTGGAGCAGATATAAATTTCCTTTAAAATTCTGATTAATTTTTTATAAGAGATTCAGGACTGATACAAAAATTGTTATATTTAGTTGGTTAAAACAATCCCAAATCATGTTGTAATATGTACTGAAGACTTTTGTAAGAATAGCTGTATAAATGAAAGGGCGGGTAGAATAAGAGCCCGTTTGGACATAAGAAAATTTTCCCTTTTTTCCAAAATAATTTCCTTTTTTTCTGAAATCAGTGTTGTATTTAAATGAAGGGGGCGGGTACACATTTGTGCTTGCCAGTTATTTATTTATTTATTTATTTATTTATTTTAAACAGCAAATCAGATATCACAATATTCTTGTGCACTTCATCGTTGTGTTCACGTATTCCCAGTTTGTTTGAACACAAGAATTCCTCTGATTCAATCTGATAAGCATGTTAGTAATCTTTTGACCATGCTATAAATTAATGTTGATTGTACAAGTTTTGCTTGTAATTATCTCGTAAGCAACCTGATTTATACAAATTAATTGTTGAAGATAGTATATATTTTTTTTTCGTTTAACTCCAAACTACTATAGCCCTTCTAATCTCTGATTGAAATAAATCATTAAAACAATAATGGCAAAGCCAAATAACATTAATGATGATGATGGTTGGTCACGACGATGATTACGATGACGATGATGTTAAGAACCCTCAATCCTAACGATTAGCAATCAATCTAATTTGAGGGGAAAGGTCATTCAGAACATCTCCTGATAAATACTGACTAAACAAGTTTTGATCAGAACATGCCATATTGTAGGAAAATAAGATTGATGATGATACAATTTACGGAATTTTACACGGTACATCCCGTGGCGGATTCAAGATTTCGAGCAAGGGTGTTCAATATTATACAAAGTGAACAGTAAACATTTTACCGGATGAGTTCATCGAAATTCGTTGAATCTAAATGTAATGTCAAACGGGTTCATAAAAAAATTTAAATCTAAATAGGAATTAAACTATCGTCGAAACTCATGCTAACGATATGTTGGATTAAAACTAATACATTGGTGTTTTGAAGTAGTTGTTTTTAAAAAAAAAGAAATGCTAGTAAAAAAGGGCATTCTAAGTTAGAATAGGCAAAAAAAAAAAAAATCATGTATAATAAATAATAAAGAAAAAATGAGCTAAAGATAATTGCAAAAATAACTAAATAAGACAGAGAAGTTGAAGGCAAACAATAGGGAGTCTTATTTGCCTTACCTTCTGCGTAATGTGCTATTCAAGTAGTAGAAAGAAAAAAATAAGTGCAGTGTGTGGAAAGTTAGGATCGAATGTGTCCTTACAGACTCACGATTTGCAGTTAGTATTTTATATTTGTGTCATCTTTTAACTTGTATTTTATTTTTAAAATTATTGATTTAGTAGTCAACTGACAAAAAATCCGTAATAATATAACAATTATACCCATGACAAAATATATAAAAGATGCATCACGCATTAATCGGTTTATCGTTCTCCTCCATCACTCCGTCCCTCCTAAGATCTCCTCTCCTCTTACCAGCTTTATCAAAAAATTAGAAAGTTGAACCAGATTCAAGTTCCGAATTCAAAATTACAAAATACATTGTAAGTATTGCAATTCATTTTCAGAATTCGAATTAGTTTTTTAAATTGATTGATCTGCAATTATTTTTGTAATTCATCACGCTGTTTAAGTATAAAACTTAGAAAACAAAATCGGAATTCAATTAACGCCTATAGATAATTTCACTAATGCTCATTTAATCAGACTTGCATGAAGTTGTTTGACGAATGTAACATGAAGTTTTCACTTATAGATCTTCAAAAACTTTGCATGGGATGTAGAATAAAGTTGTTTCACGTTGAATTCTGAAGTTTTAATCAAATACAAGTTAAAACTTCATGCTAATGTAGCGTGAAGTTGTTTCACGTTGAAACTAAAAATTCATGCTAATGCATGCTGAAGTTATTTAGTTCATTTTCTAAAACTTCATACCAAAACATTTTTTAGTTAATATGTTAAAACTTCAGACTAAACATGCTTAAGCTTTTGTCCTGCAGTATATAATTTTCTAAAGAATTTTAGCTAATGCTTGCTGAAGTTATTTAGTTCATTTGCAAAAACTTCATGCCAAAACATGCTGAAGTTTTGTCCTGCATTCAACAGTTTTGTCATGAGATTTTTCCTAAACTTCAGTCTAAACAAGCTGAAATTTTTTAGTTCATTTGCTAAAACTTTCCGACAAACAAGCTGAAATTTTTGTCCCGCAGTATATTAATTTCTAATGAATTTTTGCTAATGCATGTTAAAGTTTTTTAGTTCATTTGCTAAAACTTCAGACTAAACACTCTTAAGCTTTTGTCCTGCAGTATGTAATTTTCTAATGAGTTTTTGCTAATGCACGGTGAAGTGATTTAGTTCATTTGCTAAAAGTTCATACCAAAACATGTTGAAATTTTATCTTGCAGTATGTAATTTTCTAAAGAGTTTTTGCTAATGCATGCTGAAGTTATTTAATTCATTTGCTAAAACATCATACCAAAACATGCAGATGTTTTGTGACGCAGTCTACAGTTTTGTCATATGTTTTATCCGAAACTTCAGTGTAAACAAGTTGAAGTTCTTAAGTTCATTTGCTAAAATTTCAGAATAAACATATGTTTTTGTCCTGCACTATGTAATTTTCTAATGAATTTTTTCTGAACTTCATACTTAATTTTTTTTGTTCATTTTCCTAACACTTGACACTAAACATGCTGAAGTTATCATTCCACAGGATGAGTTCGATTTGCCTTGTTATTACTTTCAATGGGAGGTGGACTTTTGATAACAAATACTTGGATCATCATACAAAACTTGTTCTGCTTAATAAACAAGTATCATTCAATACTTTCCTCAAGAAAATCAATGAAGTTACAGATTTTGATTCAACCAAATATTCACTAAAAATATGGTTTGATATCAAACTATATACAAGTAAAGGGATGCTTGTAACTTCAGATGAAGAACTCAGAACCTGTATACATTTGCTAAGAACTGATTCAGCCTTCAAAAATTGCCATTTTGTCGTAGAAAAAATACAACTACTTTCTGATAGTATAGTTGCCTCAGAATCTGCAACATTCAAACCATCTCTTGCACATACAATAGGTTTAAAACAACTTGTTGATTATCAACATGAACTAGAACGACCAATAATGGAAGTAGACAACGAGCGACAACCTTCAAACATTACAACTGCTTTAGAATATGGAACGCTGCAAGAATTACCTACCGCTACAATAAATTCATACCAGTTTGGTGAGGCCCAAGAATAAGAAGGACAACTAATAATGCAAATAGGCAACCAACACACAATCCAACAAAGTTTTTTGTTCTCCTGCAATATCAAGCAACAACGAAGATGAAGAAAATACAGAAATTATACCGATAACATCAGATACAATTGAAGAAATTATTGAAACTTCTATTGCTTCTAAGAAATCAAGAAAAATAGTGAGGAGAAAGCTGAAAGAATCTCCACCATGTATACTTAGGCACGATGCATTGTCTGAGGAAGTAAAGTAGGATCAATTTTTGATAACAAGAAGAGTATGACTAAATCTTTTTGCAGCTTGGAGGTAAACCAAAAAGTTGAATACACTGATGTTAGATCATGTTCAAAGAGATACGAACTGACATATATCGTGGAGAAATGTGCTTGGAATGTACGTGCTACCAGAATAAAAAATTTCACACTTTTCAGGGTGATAAAATTTTACAACAACCATGAATGCTCGGTTGATGTAAGAAAATCAGATCAGAAGCATGCTACATCAAATTTTATAAGTGAGAAAATTTTAGAACGCATTCGGATAAAAAGATTGAGGTTACACCAGCCTTTGTACAAAGTGAAATAAAAAAAATTGAAATAAAAGCTATTGCTTGCACAAGATGAACACCAGAATAGAACTACCAGGTTCTTCCTTCATACCTACATATGATGGTGCATAGAAACCCAGGGACGTACACTAGCATAAAAAGAGACAGGCAGAATCAGTAAGCAAAAAAATTGTAACCATCAGTCTGAAGTTTCAAATGTTCATATTTGAAAACTTCACATCTTATGATTTATTTTTTTGTGTTTCACTTGTACATATTTGCTTACATGTTCTTTGCTCATGCGACATCAATAGCTAGTTGGCGTTACTGTAGACCCGTGATTGCAGTTGATGCGACGTTTTTAAAGCCAAAATATCATGGTGTTCTATTTGTTACTGTATCAAAGGATGCAAACAATCAATTCTTTCCTCTATCTTTTGGTGTACCAGATTCAGAAAATAATGACGCATACATTTGGTTCTTCGGGGAAATGAGGAAAGAAATTGAAGTCCGCCATGAACTGATTTTCTTATTAGATAGAAATCAATCAATCGCAAATGGGATTATACAAATTTATCCCGAAGCTCACCATGGTATCCGCCTCTATCACTTTGAGAAGAATTAAAAGCAAAGACATGCAAAAAGTACGGTAATAAATCTTTTCCAAGATGCTCCAAGGTCATACGAAAGTGAAGGTTTTAATCAGTTAATGTCCCAAATCAAAAGTGTTGATAAAAACATACAATTACATAATGAAAGAGCCACAAGAGAGATAGGCCCGATCGTGGTTCCCACGTCGATGTTATGATATGCTGACAAAAAACATGGTAGAATCAATGAATTCTGTGTTACTACAAGCAAGAGAGATGCTTATTATAACAATATTAGATTTCATAAAAGAAAATTAATAAGAGTGGTTTTACGAACAGAGAAAAAAACACATGAAACTTTTCACAAAGTATCAATATGGGCAGAAGAAGAGATGAATAAGAAGATGGACTTGGCTTGCAAAATGTTTGTAAGTATATCTATTAACTTCAGAATATACTTCAGCGTGTTTTCTCTGAAGTAATTAACCAAAGCATAATCCCTTAAACTTTTAATGTCTGCTGCAGTGATTTACTGCTTACATATAAAAAGCTTCATGCTTTTTCTTTTTGAAGCAATAATACACTAATATAGTTTTTTCACGTTTTCGTAGGTGTTCAACATTGATTTAATGTTGTTTTAAATAAATAATGAAGGAATATAATTCATTGTGGACTTAAAGAAGAGAACTTGTGATTGCTTGGAATTTCAACTTGATGAATTTCCCTGTCCACACACAATTGTTGCTATCATAAGAGATATTTGCAGAAATCTGATTACTGCTCAACATGGTATTCAAGGAAAACTTGGTTCAAAGCATATGAAGGACATGTCAATACTGTGGGAGATCAAAATTCATGGGATACTGTCACGACCCAAAAATCTATTAAGGTCGTGATGGCGCCGGACACCATCGTCAGGCAAGCCAATCATTAATTAGTTGAAATAAATTTCCGTTTTAACATTTTTGAAATCATTACCTTTAACTTATTACGTAATAACTAAACAAAAATCCGTTAAGTAAATACGGTAGTTTAATATTCCATTTTTATAAAATACATCCCATACACACCTGACACAAGTGCATGAGCAATTTCTAAGAATTTATACAATCATTAGAAAGCTTGTCCGAGATACAAATTAGACAATGGAATTTAAAACAAAATGAATACAATACGAGAGAGACTCTGTCAGCTGCGGATCGCCTCCGGATGATGCAGCTCGTCTAAGTCTCCAAACCAGCCACATCGCTGTGAAAGTACCTGTGCAATAAAAATGCACAACAAATGTAACATGAGTACGAAAACAACGTGTACTTAGTAAGTATCCCACTAACTCAGAGAGGTAGTGACGAGAGGTCGATTTGACACTTGCTAAAGGTCAATTTAGTATAATCAAGTGAGACACTAAGCATGAATCTCATAAGCAATTTATTAAAATCAGGAATAAATAATATCAATCCTTCCACATTTAACACTTTAAATATTCGTCATTTCAATAACGAGTAATCAGACATGGATGATTTAGTCAAATGACAAATATTCAACGGGAAAGAACAACTTCTTCCTAAATTTTGATAACTTTAAATCTCTGTCGTTTCAGTCGACAACTTAAAATTTTCAGGTCAGTAATCAGGTAAAATCACAGCAAATATGCAGTAAATATCATGCGCAAGCAATGCCGAGGGTCGAACCGCGCGGATCAACAATAATAAACTGTGCACTGCCGAGGGTCGAATGACTCGAACCATAGATGCATCTATCTTCCCCGCTCGCAAATAGATCATGCAACGCGGTTATACATAAATACAGGGTTATCCTGCTCGCGAATCGTACATGCGACTCAGGCACCCATAGATACACATATTCACACAATAAGTCCACATTTTTATCAAGAAAGCAGTTACCCAGGAAAGTGGTAAAATTCTTCTTAAAGGAAAACGAAAAATAGCATTTAAAATTTTTATTTTGAAACTCATTTGCCAAGTTTAATAATTTTCAATAATATAACCTTATTAGGAACACAATTATCCATGGAGGAATCAATTCTCTTTTAAAATGATTAAGAAAGGTACATTCTAGCCTTCTTAGGAAATAAATTACCAATTCAATAGCACTATCAGTTTAATATTATTTGCAGGATCACATGATATTTTTATTGACAAGGTCACAAGTATGACAAGTAAAGCATGCTATTGGGTC
The DNA here is from genome assembly GCA_005239525.1 of Nicotiana knightiana. Taxonomy (NCBI): domain Eukaryota; kingdom Viridiplantae; phylum Streptophyta; class Magnoliopsida; order Solanales; family Solanaceae; genus Nicotiana; species Nicotiana knightiana. Next base: position 86,486 of record ML377740.1, on the reverse strand, counting down.
CTAGCTTACCCGGACATGGCATACTAGTAGCTATGCACGGACTCCCATCACCTCGTGCGTACGTAGACCCCGCAGATAGCAGCACATATTTAATTAGTTCACCTAGGGGTACAATTCCCCCTCACAAAGTTAGAAAGGAGATTTACCTCGCTCCGAAATTCCATAACCGGTTTCCAAGCCCTTCTGACGACTCCAATGGACGCACAGCGCCCCAAAACTATCCAAATAATGACAAACCAATGAAAATATACTCTAATACTTGCAACAATTAAAATTATATAATTTCCCAACTCCGCTCAGTGAATTGACCAAAATGCCCTCGGGCCCACGTGCCCGGATTCCTAAATTTCTTGAAGATATACCCTACCCATAGCCTTACTAGCTCAAATATACAATTTACCCTTAATTTCATGCTCAAATTCGTGGTAGAAATCCAAAATATAATTTCTACGTTTTCTTCAAGATTTCCCAATTTTCCACAATTTCTCATGTTCAAATCCATGCATATACCTTGTATTTAACTTGAGATGAGTTGGAATAACTTACCTTGTGTCACGACCAAAAAATCATAAGGTCGTGATGGCGCCGGACACCATTGTCAGGCAAGCCAAATCATAAATTAATCGAAATAATTTCCTGTTTTAACATTTATGAAAAATATTTCCTTTCACTTTATTACATATTAACCAAATAAAATCTGTTAATTTAAAAACAATGGTTTGAATACTACACTTTAGCAAATATATCCCAACACACCCCAGAACTCTGTTTCACAAGTACATGAGCAGTTTCTAAGAACTTATACAATCATTACAAAGCTCGTCCGAAATACAAGTTGGACAAGAAATTTTAAAATAAAAATAAATACAGTACGAGAGAGACCCTGTTAGCTGCGGATCGCCTCCGGATGATGCAGCTCGCCTAAGTCTCCAAATCCTCCACATTGCTATGAAAGTACCTGTGCAATAAAATACACAACAAATGTAGCATGAGTACAAAAACAACGTGTACTCAGTAAGTCGCCTGCCTAACCTCAGAGAGGTAGTGACGAGAGGTCGAATTAGAAACTCACTAAGGCCAGCAAATTAATTAATAGTATAAGACGAACACGATAGGCATGTAAAGGTAGTAAAGCAGCATATATATATGGCACTGAAATCCAAGTAAATACTGAAAGTAAACAAACAGTTACCACTTTCTCATTATTTTCCCAAATATCTTAAATATACAATTTCCTCTTTATTTTCCCCCAAATATCATAAATCCACAATTTCTTCTTTATTTTCCCCTATATATCTTATCACTTCAAAAATCATGAAAAACATTTAACAATTTAGCATGCGCATACGGGATAAGGACAACAGGCATGAGCCATCATAATAATCATCTCTGTACACTGCCGAGGGTCGAACAACCCGAACCCTAATACTTCTTTCAATCTCGCCGTGGCGTACGACCCGCTCCCATGAGAGTGGGGGAAATAACACTCCGCTCGCGGAATGTAAATTGCGAGCAGTCACATGCAGTCATGCACAATCAACAGTCCACCCTGACTACGTCGGGAAAACAAATACTCAAGTAAATGACAGATTTCTCTTTTGAAAACCACAAAATAGTATTTAAACCCTTTTTCGAAATTCACTTGCCACGTTTTTATAATGTTTAATAACATAACCTTATCCGGAAACACAATTGCCCGCAAAGGAAATCAATTCTCTTTTTAGATGCTTAAGAAAATAAACTCTAATCTTCCTTAGTCATTCAATTACAGTTTCAATTATATTAGCAGTTTAATATTACAGACAAGATCACAGGTACAACATGTAAGGCATGCTAGTGGGTCCTAGGCTACCAGGACATGGCATAATAGTAGCTTCGCACGGACTCCCGCCACCTTGTGCATAAGTAGCCCCCGCAGATAGTAACACATACTTAATTAGTTCACCTAGGGGGACAATTCCTCCTCACAAAGTTAGAAAGGAGACTTACCTCGCTCCGAAGTTCCAATACCGGCTTCCAAGCCCTTCCGACGACTCCAATGGACGCACAACGCCCCAAACCTATCCAAAAAACGACAAACCAATGAAAATATATTCTAATACTTGCAAAAATTACAAATTATATAATTTCCCAACCCCGCTTAGTGAAATGAAAAAAATTCCCTCGGGCCCACGTGCCTGGAATCCGAAATTTCTCAAAGATATATTCTACCCATAGCCTTACTAACTCAAATATACAATTTACTCAAATATTCATGTTCAATTCGTGGAAAAAATCCAAAGTTCCATTTTTTTCTAGGTTTCTTTAAGATTCTTCAAATTTCCAATCAATTTCCATGGCTAATCCATGCATATAATCTTGTATTTAACTTAGAAGCATGAAGGAGTTACTTACCTTGACATTGCATGAAAAATACTCTCTTTGAAGCCTTCCAAGATCGCCTAAGCCAAAGAAGAAATGAATAAATGGCCAACAATTCACGTTTTAAAAAAAATCTACCTTGATTCCGCACCTGCGTTCCCGCAGGTGCGACCAATCCCCCGCACCCGCGGCTGCCTCAACTCCAGCCCAAAATCGCAGTTGCGGACAGAAATGCCATCGCACCTGCGCTCCCAGCCAGACCTTCCATCCTTCTCAGCTGCGGTTCCATAGCCGCACCTGCGACCAAATCCTTGCAGTTGCAGTCACACCAGATGACAACAACCTCAGCCTTCTTCAAACTCCCAAACTTGATCCATTAACTACCCGGAATCCACCCGAGGCCCCCGGGACCCCGTCCAACTATACCAACCTGTTCCAAAACATAATGCGGACTTTCTCGAGGCGTCAAATCACATCAAACAACATCTAAACCACGAATCGCACCCAAATCCCAACTTTATGAACTTAGAAATTTTCAACTTCTACATCTGATGCCGAAACCTATCAAATCACGTCCAATTGACTCCAAACTTTGCACACAAGACATATTCAACATTACGGACCTGCTCCAACTTCCAGAATCTCATTCCGACCTCGATATCAAAATTTCCACTTCCGGTCGGATTTCTCAAAAACCTTCAAATTTCTATCTTTAGCCAAATGACTTCAAAATGACTTCCGGACATCCGAATTCACTTCCAATCGCGCTCCGAACTCCAGAATCACCATACGAAGCTATTCACAGACTCGGAATCCCAAACAAACATCAATATCACCGAAATGCGCTTCAAGCCAAACTTAGGAAATTCCTTAAAAAATGCTAACTTCCACATTATACACCGAAATGCTCCCGGGTTATCCAAAACCCGATCCGGACATGCACCCAAGTCTGAAATCATCATACGAACCTGCTGGAACCTTCAAATCCTGATTCGGAGGTTGTTTACTCAAAATCCCAATCTTAGTTGATTCTTCCAACTTAAGGCTTCTGAAATGAAAATTTCTTTCCAAATCAACTATAAACTTCCTGAAATTCAATTCCGACCACACCTACAAGTCATAATACCTGAATCGGAGATGCTCATGACCTCAAACTGCTGAATGACGTGCTAGAGATCAAAATGAATTGTCGGGTCGTTACACCTTGTGATCCTTGACGAAAATCCCTCCTTAAAGCTCACCACAATCACCCATGCCAAATGAAATTAGGAGGAGAAATGGAAAAAATTCTCGTTTTAAAAATATTCTGCCCAGGCCTATTTTCGCACCTGCGATCCAATCTTCACACCTGTGCTTCCGCACGTGCGCCCAAACTTCCGCACCTGCGGCTTCCTCAGCTCCAGCCAAAACTCGCACCTGCGCCCCATTGTCCGCATCTGCGACTTCGCAAGTGCGGAAATTGTATCGCACCTGCGCTCCCAGCCAAGCCAGCCAAATATCGTACCTGCGGCGCCAAAGTTGCACCTGCGGCCCAAGCCTCACAGGTGCGGTCACATCAGATGACATCAACTTCAGCTTTTCTCAATTTCAAATATTGATCCGTTAACCACCCGGAATCCTCCCCAGGCCCCCAGGACCCCGTCCAATTACACTAACCTGTTCCAAAACATAATGTGGACTTGCTTGAGGCCTCAAATCACATCAAACAACGCTGAAATCACGAATCGCACAAAAATTCAAACTTTATGAACTCAGAATTTTAAACTTCCACATCTGATGCCGAAACCTATCAAATCACGTCCGATTGACCCCAAATTTTGCACACAAGTCATATTTGAAATTACGGACCTTCTCCAACTTTCGAAATCACATTCCGACCTCGATATCAAAATTTCCACTTTCGGTCGAATTTCTCAAAAACCTTCAAATTTCTATCTTTAGCCAAATGACTTCAAAATGACCTACGGACATCCAAATTCACTTCCGATCGTGCTCCCAAATCCAGAATCACCATACGGAGCTATTCCCAGGGTCGAAATCCAAAACGGACATCAATATCACTGAAATGCGCTTCTAGCGAAACTTAGGAAATTCTTTTAAAATGCTATCCTCCATAACATGCGCCGAAACGCTCTCGGGTTATCCAAAGCCCGATACGGACATACTCCCAAGTCCGAAATCAATATACGAACCTGCTGGAACCTTCAGATCCTGATTCCGAGGTCGTTTACTCAAAATTCTAAACTTAGTCAATTTCTCCAACTTAAGGCTTCTGAAATGAGAATTTTATTTCCAATTTGACTCCGAACTTCCCGAAATTCAACTCCGACCATGCCTACGAGTCATAATACCTGAAATGGAGCTGCTCATGACTTCAAACCGCTAAACGATGTGCTAGAGCTCAAAACGACCGGTCGGGTCGTTATAGATATACCACAAAATATATAATCTGAAATCACAAAACCTCCCGAGAAAAAAGACAAAAGAAGAGGTATATCCCTACGACTGAATCATTACAATTGAAGTGTACAAAATGCAGTCGCTGTAAACAAATTGGGCATAACAGAACAACTTGCCTGTCTTCTCCAGCACCTCATCCTTATTCCAAGAAACACGTTGAAAAATACTCCAACATTCAATAATCCTTGGAAAAAAAATTCCTTCTAAAGGAAGATAGATATTCTGAATTTAGACTTATTGAATATGTGAAATGTGATTGTCTTCATAGAAATAAAAAAAAAAGAAGCTCTTGGATTGAAAAATACTCGTTTACTGCTGGAAGCACAAGCCACTCATTTTTATTGGCGGCTTACAGGTTTGGTTGCATTCTAAAAACGTACGCAATCACTTCAGCAAGAAAAAACTATAAGTGAAATACATATCTTTAACACACACACACGAAAAACACACACACATATATATAATAAAAAAACTACACATTTCTGCATGAAATGTTCATACTGCAGGACAAAACTTCAGTGTGTTTAATCTGAAGTATTAGCAAATGAACTAAATAACTTCAGCATGTTTTATCTGAAATTTCGGAAAAACTCATTAAAAAAAATTGAAGACTTCTGGACAAACCTTCAGCATGTTTAGTGTGAAATTTTAGGAAATGAACAAAAAAAACTTTCGCATGGATAAGTGTCACGACCCAGTTTCTGTTCCGTTGGGTATCATGATGGCACCTAGTCTTAGGGACTATATAAGCCTGATATTTACTGAATAACAATAATAGATAGCGTCTAACAACTTTAGAAATTGAATTCTTTATAAAAGTTAGATTCCCAAAACCGGCAGTACAAGTCATAAGCCTTTCTAGGAGAAGTTTTACATAATGAATACATCACTGTTCCTGAATACAAGAAGCAATGAAAATAAATACATCAGAGGGTGACTTCGGAGCTTGCGAATGCCCGACAGGACTACCTTGAAGTCTCCAGCCACACCAAACATGAGTCTCAAAACTTACTCGATCCGGAGTACCTGAATCTGCATAAAAATGTGCAGAAGCATAGCATGAGTACACCACGGTGGTACCCAGTAAGTATCAAGCCTAACATCGGTAGAATAGTAACGAGGCCAGGTCAAGACACTAACTGAACATATAAACCTATGCAAGATATGACATAAGGCTAACAACAAAGAAATATTAAAGAAATGTCAATAGCAACAGAAATAAGATTACAAACAGAATTAACGATAAAGGAAACACGACTAGCAATGAGAAATAACTAGGTAATTAGACAACACCATAGTTGGGATACAGACAAGGATAAATGTACTCAAGTAGGTAAAATGATGTCAAATCAATCAATCAAATCGTTTCTAATACACGACTCTAATAATTCCACATTCTTGTAATTTCATACAACAGATCACATCTTTCAAACCTTTAACACACATGACATCTTATGCCCATATCTTTCCGTCTCACCTTGCACGGAAAAATTCACGTGCTACTCAGTACATACCGCGAAAAATACTAATTAGGATGTTCAAAAGACTTTATGTATATATATCGAAAAGTAAAACTACAGCTTCTGAACCAAGTAGAAAATCAATTGAGAAAAATGAGTTTATATTTGGAAATTAATTGGTTAATGAAAATAACCCTTTTCAAATAAATACAACATCGGATAAGATAATGAATTTAATATAGAATTTATTAAATTACAATATAATAACAATTTCTTTTTAAATAAAATAAAAATCTCAGATAGGCCAAGGAGATTAAGATGAGAAATTAATTGACGTAGAGTATGACAACTAGTAGAAATAGTAAGTATCAAAATAAACGTCTGGTTTAACTTAAAAGTCACACAAGGAACCATGATATTAATTCTTTTATTTATTAAAAGCACTATATTACTAACAACTCAGCAGGACAGGAGGCAATGATTCAACGTAGTAAATTCACCTAGAAAGTCAATTTTACCAGAATAATAGTATTAGGAAAAAGAACTCAGGAAATGACGGAAAGGCGATAAGTCAATGACAATAACTCAATCCTCGGAGAAACAATAGAGAACCGGGAATACAAATTCTCAAAATCTCGTACGGAAGAACCGAAACCAATGCAACAAAACAAGGAATACAAAACACAAAATATGTTGCGGCGCAACCCGATCCCACCATATAATATCAATATCAATATCAAAATTTACCCTTATTCAACCATATCAATTCAACCTTATTTCACCTGTTGCGATGTGCAACACGATCCCACCGTACAATATCAATATCATGCCAATAAATAAAATATGTTGCGGCGAGCAACCCGATCCCACCGTATAATACGGAAATATCATCATCCTTCCAACCACTCCCACCCCGAAATGATAGTGCGAATCTCAAATCTAAGAACCTCTTCTCATCCAATACTAGTTTCCCAGCTAACAACTCATCACAGAACCACACAGATTCTCACATAACACGGTCCGTACACCAGACGACAACAACCTAGGCATGAAGCAGAATAGAAGGAAAACAAGGAATGAGGATTATCTAACAAGTGCAACAGATATAATAATAAAGTATAATTTCATCAACTCATCCCACAGAGTGAAAACAGAACACACTATAAACATAAGGAAAGTGTAACGACCCGATCGGTCGTTTCGAGTCCTAGCGCATTGCTCAGCGGTTTGAAGTTGTGAGAATCTCCGTTTCAAGTATTATGACCCATGGGCATGGTCGGAATTGAATTCCAGGAAGTTTAGAGTTAAATTTGGAAAGAAAATTCTCATTTCAGAAGCCTTAAGTTGGAGAAATCAACTAAGATTGGAATTTTGAGTAAACGATCTTCGAATAAGAATTTGAAGGTTCCAGCAGGTCGTATGATGATTTCGGACTTAGGTGTATGTCCGGATCGGGGTTTGGATAACCCGAGAGCGTTTCGGCGTATATTGTGGAAGTTAGCATTTTAGAAAAATTTCATGAACTTGGGGTTGAAGTGCATATGAGGCTGATGTCCATTTGGGATACCGAGTCTGGGAATAGCTCCGTATGGTAATTCTGGAATTGGAAGCGCGATCGGAAGTGAATCTGGATGTCCTTAGGTCATTTTGGAGCCAATTGGCTAAAGATAAAAATTTGAAAGTTTTTGGGAAATCCGACCGGAAGTGGAAGTTTTGATCTGAAGGTTAGAATGTGATTCTGGAAGTTGGAGTAGGTCCGTAATGTTGAATATGACTTGTGTGCAAAATTTGAGGTCAATCAGACGTGATTTGATAGGTTTCGACATCAGATGTAGAAGTTTGAAATTTTAAGTTCTTAAAGAATCGGATTTGAGTGCGATTCGTGATTTCGGCGTTGTTTGATGTGATTGGAGGGCTCGATCAAGTCCGTGTCATGTTTTGGGACAGGTTGGTATAATTGGACGGGGTCCCCGAAGCCTTGGGTGGATTCCGGGTGGTTAACAGATAAAAGTTGAAGTTGGAAAAGGGCTGAAGCTGCTGTCATCTGGTGGAACCGCACATGCGAGGATTTGGCCGCAGATGCGGAGCCGCAGGTGTGACTTGGGAGTCGCAGGTGCGAGTGTGGGCTTGGATTGGTTTGGAACCGCATGTGCGATGGATATTCCGCACTTGCGAAGCCGCATGTGCGAGCAGTGGGGGCGCAAGTGCGACTTGGCTAGAGTTGAGTGAAATCGCAGGTGCGGTAGATTTGGTCGCATCTGCGGGATCGCAGGTGCGGAGGAAGGACCACAGATGCAGAAATTGACCTGGGCAGAATGTTTTAAAACGAGAATTTTGGTTTCATTGCCTTCATTTCTTCATGGGTTAGGCGATTTGGAGAGCTTTCAAGGGAGATTTCACCAAGCATCAAGAGGTAAGTAAATTCCTCCCGTTTGTAAGTTAAATACAAGATTATATGCATGAATTAGGAATGGAAATGGGTAGGAAATTGGGGTTTTTGGAAGAAAAACCTAGAAAATGTAACTTTGGATTTTAGCCAGGAATTGAGCATGAATATTTGAGTAAATTATATATTTGAGTTAGTAAGGCTATGGGTAGAACGTACCTTCGAGAAATTTCGAATTTCCGGGCACGTGAGCCCGAGGGCATTTTGGTTATTTCACTAAGCGGGGTTGGGAAAATATATAATCTGAATTCGTTATGAGTATTAGGATGAATTTTCATTGCTTTGTCATTTATGTGGTAGTTTCGGAGCGTTATGCGTCGTTGAAGTCATCGGAAGGGCTTGGAAGCCGTTTCGGAGTGAGGTAAGTCTCCTTTCTAACTTTGTGAAGGGAAATCGTCCCCCTAGGCGAATTAATTCATTACATGCTATTATCTTCAGGGGCTATGTACGCACGAGGTGACAGGAGTCCGTGCGTAGCTACTATTATGCCATGTTCCGTAGCTTAGGACCCACTAGCATGCTTTATGTGTGTACCTGTAACCCTGCCTGTGATATTAATTTGTTGATATGACTGAAACGTAATTGGATGTTTAAAAGAAAGCTAGAGTTCATATTGTTAACTCCTTCTAAAAAGAGAATTGTTTCCGCTGTGAATATATGTGTACCTGGACTAGATTGTATCATGGAGTATCACTACATTTGACAAATGAGTTTCAAAAACAATGATTTCGAAACCTATATTTCATGTTTCTTTTAAATAAAGATTTTTACCATTTTCCTGAGAAAAAATGATTTTCTTGATAAAAATACGAATTTATTATGTGGATATGTGTAACTTTGGGTGCCTGAGTCACTTGAGTGATTCGCGAGCAGGAAGACCCTGTATTTTTGTATGTATTCATATGAGCACCTGAGTCGCATGTATGATTCATGAGCAGGCTAGCCGTATTATGTTAACCGCGTCGCATGATCGATTCGCGAGCGGGTAAGATAGATACATCTATGGTTCGAGCCGGTCGACCCTCGGTAGTGCACAATTTATTATTGTTGGTCCGCGCCGTTCGACTCTCGGCAGTGCTTGTGCATGATATTTGTGCGCAGTTGCTATGATATTTGCATGATTACTGGCTTGAAATGTTAAATTTTCAATTGAAATGACAAAGATTTAAAGTTATTAAAAGACTTTTGGAAGAAGTTGTTCCTTCCGTGGATTTATTATTATTTGATTAAATCACCATGTTGATTAATTTTGAATATGACGAAGATATTAAGTGTTAAATGTGAACGAAATTGAAGGATGTTTAAATCCTGCTTTATAAACTGCCTATGATAAAAACCATGCTTAGTGTCACTCGTAAATATTTTAAATGGATCTTTAGTAAGTGTATAAACTGAACTCTCGTCACTACCTCTCTGAGGTTAGGCGGGTGACTTACTGAGTACACGTTGTTTTTGTACTCATACTACACTTGTTGTGCATTTTTATTGCACAGGTACTTTCATAGAAATGTGTAGGATTTGGAGACTTAGGCGAGCTGCATCATCCGGAGGCGATCCGCAGCTGACAGAGTCTCCTTCTCACTGTATCTATTTCATTTAAATTACCTTGTCCAGTTGTATTCCGGACAGGCTTGTAATGATTGTTAAATTCTTAGAAATTGCTCATGTACTTGTGACACCAGGTTCGGGGTTATGTATTGGGATATAATTGCTTAAGTGTAAATCTTTAGATCACTGTTTTTAAATAACAGAATTTTATTTGCTATTGTATTTTAATTTACGAAAATTTAAATTATTTGATTATGAAATGCAAGGAAAGGTAACAGTTTTGAAAATGTTAAAACATGAATGTATTTCAACTAATTAAGGTTTTGGCTTGCCTGACAGTGGTGTCCGGCGCCATCACGACCTATGGATTTTGGGTCGTAACATAAAGGGTATCTCACATAACATCCGCTGTGACGTGATGTCCGTCTCCAAATATATCAATCTACATAGGGATACTTATCGAGCCAAAATTCTCGGGTTCACTGATCAAATCAACATCCACCTCAGTGCCTTGAATGACAAAATGTATCTCCCACTGCGTAGGAATCTCATGGGAACCACATAGTCTCCAATACCATCAACTATCCTCAAATCAACATCCACCTCAGGACCCTACCACGGTCGCGATAACTAGCCAACCAATTAAACCTTCCCAAACTCGTACTTATCAACCAGATGCCAGAACCCGCTGCACCTCCGCGTGAACAACCGAATAGTCTCTTAATTCCTCCGTATCCTCAGTCTGGAAAACATGTTGAGACAATGTTTGAGCATCCATGGGCCCCTTGTAACCCATCCACATCATCACAAATCATTGGCGCATAACCGATATCGAGTGCGCAATATGATACACGAGTGGATGCAAAGGAACATAAGATATATGCTTTGAGCTAAATCAATATCACATGATGCAGAATGAAAGAGGCGGAATTTCCTAATAGTTTTCGTAGCCTCTCGAAGATAAGTACAGATGTCTCTATACCGATCTGCAAGACTCTACTAAACCTGCTTATGACTCGTACCACCTATGAACCTAGAGCTCTGATACCAACTTGTCACGACCCAATTTCCCCTACGTTGGGTATCGTGATGATACCTAGTCTTTGGGGATAGGTAAGCCTAACATTTACTGAATAACAATAATAGATAGCGTCTAACAACTTTAGAAATTTAATTCTCTATAAAACTTATAATTCCCAAAATCGGTAATACAAGTCATAAGCCTTTCTAGGAGAAGTTTTACATAATGAATACATCACTATTCCAGAATAGAAGAAGCAATGAAAATAAATACATTAGAGGGTAACTTCGGAGCTTGCGAATGCCCGACAGGTGTACCTTGAAGTCTCTAGCCGGATTCTGAAAACTTACTAGATCCGGAGTACCTAACTCTGCACAAAAATGTGCAGAAATGTAGCATGAGTACACCACGGTGGTACCCTGTAAGTATCAAGCCTAACCTCGGTCGAGTAGTGACGAGGCCAGGCCAAGACACTCACTGAACATCTCAACCTGTGCAGGATATGACATAAGGCTACCCAGAAAAGAATATTAAAGAAATGTCAATAGCAATATAAATCATATTACAAACATAAGTAACAATAGGGAAACACGACTAGCAACAAGAAATAACCAGGTAATTAGACAACAACATAGTTGGGATACAGAAAAGGGAAAATGTACTAAAGTAGTTAAAACGATGTCAACTCAACCAATCAAATCTTTTCTAATACACGACTCCAATCATTCCAAATTCTTGTAATTTCATACCACATATCTCATCTTTCAAACCTTTAACACACACGACACCTTATGCCTATATTTTTCCATCTCACATTGCATGGAAAAATCCATGTGCTACTCTGTACATAATATCCGTGACAGATACTAATTAGGATGTTCAAAAGACTTTATGTATATATATCAAAAAGTAAAACTACAGCTTCTGAACCAAGTAGGAAATCAATTAAGAAAAATGAGTTTATTTTTGAAAATTATTTGGTTAATGAAAAGTACCTTTTTCAAATAAATACAACATCGGATAAGATACTGAATTTAATATAGAATTTATTAAATTAAAATATAATAAAAATTTATTTTTAAGTAAAATAAAACCTCAGACAGGCCAAGGAGATTAAGATGAGAAATTAATTGACGTAAAATATGACAACTAGTAGAAATGGTAAGTATCAAAATAAACATCGGGTTTTAACTTAAAAGTAACACAAGGCAGCATGATATTAATTCTTTTACTTATTAAAAATCATTATATTACTAACTACTTAGCAGGACACGAGGCAATGATTCAACGTAGTAAATTCACCTAGAAAGTCAATTTTACCAGAATAATAATATTAGGAAAAAGAACTCAGGAAATGACGGCAAGTCGATAAGTCAACAACAATAACTCAATCCTCGGAGAAACAGTAAAGAACCGGGAATCCAAATTCTCAAAATCTCGTACGGAAGAACCAAATCCAATGCAACAAAACAAGGAATACAAAACACAAAATATGTTGCGGCGCGCAACCCGATCCCACCATATAATATCAATATCTATATCAAAATTCACCTTTATTCCACCATATCAATTCAACCTTATTCACCTGTTGTGACGTGCAACCCGATCCCACAGTACAATATCAATATCATGCTGATAAATAAAATATGTTGCGGCGCGCAACCCGATCCCACCATACAATATCAATATCATAATTCACCCTTATTTCACCATAAAACTTCACCCTTATTTCACCTGTTGCAGCGTGCAACCCGATCCCATCGTATAATAACATTATCACAATATAAATATCCTCCCTTATTTGACCACCTCCCTTATTTCACCTGCTGCGGCGTGCAACCCGATCCCCCTTACAATAATATAAATCAATAACAACAATTCAGTGACTCCATCTACAAGAATTTCTACAATCGAGGGAATCAGTACATAACGACAAAGAAACCACATAAAACTTGGAGGAACACAACAATTATTCAAAAATGATAGGGTAAATAAAGTACATGGTAACTAAGTATGAAATCATAACAATTAGGACATGTAGTAGATAAATTCAAGACATAGACCAATTCGACGATCAAGCGGTAACAAGACAATAACTTCAACTACGACATATAATGCCAAATGCGAGTAAGGAGTATAGTAGGTGCTAGCAGCGTCAAATAAAGCATGTAAGAATAGAGAAACAACGAGATACACATGTTATGACAAATCAATTAAAGGCATGGGAAGACATTAGACAATATAAACCGGTCAAATACCACATATAGATCGAGTACCCACTTGTCACCTTGTGGACACGGCTTTTACATAACAAGATAGCACAATTGACTCAGTTCCTAAGGGGTAGTTCCCCCCACAAAGTTAGGCAATATATTTACCTCAATTCGGCCAAATCAATACTCAAATTAGCTTTTCCTTTACAAATTCACCTCCGCTCGTCTCAATCTAGCTAAAGACGATTTAAATACATCAAACAATGCAAGAGAAAACAACTTCAATTAACAAAGCTATGATCTTTATGCAATTTGCAAAAAGTCAATCCTCGGGGCCCGCACCTTAGAACCCAATAAAATTTACAAAACCCGAACACACATTTCAATACAAGTTCAACCATACCAAAATTATCAAGTTCCGATACCAATTCGCCCTTCAAATCATCATTTTACAATTTGAAAGATTTTACAATTTTCCTCAAATTTTCCTTTAGATTATCATGGATTTGATGTTAAACCTAAGATATAATCACAAAATGTGATAGAAAACTGATAATAGGTACTTACCCAATGATTTTAGATGAAATTCCTCTCTCAAAGTCGCCCACTCTCGGACCTAGGGTTCAAAATATGATAAAATGAAGCTAAGTCCCGAAATGGGAATCTTAACACTAGCCTTAGATGTCACATTCGCGACATCAGGATCGCAAATGCAATGCTCGCAAATTCGAAAAAAGCATCGCAAATGTGAAGGCTGGCCATCTTTGTTCAGGTCACAAATGCTACACAAGACTGGCAAATGCGAGCTCTGAGTTTTTTGCAAAAACGACAATTTGTATCGCAATTGCGGAGCTGCCTAATAGAAAATGTGATGAAGTGGTTCGCAAATGCAAACTCCCCCAGCCCATCTTCGCAAATGCGGTCATCGCAAATGTGATGAAATCCTCGCAAATGCGAGAACAGAAACACCGGCACAACTGAACCTTCTTCCAACACTCCAAAATGCGTACGAAACTCATCCGAGCCCTCGAGGATCTAAACCAAACACCCCTACAAGTATGAAAACATAACACGAACTATCTCGGCGATCAGAATATCAAAATTACCTCTAAAATCACGAATCACAACGCGTCCGAACCATATCAAATCAACTCCAAATGATACCAAATTTTGCAGGCAACTTCCAAATGACAAAATGGACCTATTCCAAATTCCGAAACTCCAATATGGACCCGATAGACTTAAAGTCAAACCATGGTCAAACTTAGGAAAATTCTAAACTTTTAAATTGCCAACTTCCGTCAAATGATGCCCAAAACTTTTATAAACATCCAAATGAATTTTCGGGCATACACTCAAGTCCAAAATCATGATCCGAGCCTATCGGAACCATCGAAACTCCGATCCGAGGTCAAATACTTAAAAGTCAAACCCTGAGTCAATTCCTTCAACTTCAGACTTCTCAAATGAAAGTCAATCCTAAAATCCTTTCGAACCTCTCAAAAACCCGAACCGATAATGCACGCAAGTCATAATACACTGTGTGAAGCTACTCATGACCTCAAACTGCCGAGCCGGAAGCAATTACTCAAACTGACCAGTCGAGTCGTTACAATAAGTCTGACTCTTAAAAGATATAGTTACAGCCTTATATATGCCTTTTAACGGGAAATGTTTGCAAAACAACTTCAGCCTATAAAGTGTGACTATCAATATCAGAAACTATAGATGATAACTTCAGATAAAAAAGGTTCAAGTTTCTAACTTACATATGCTAACTTCAGCTTAGAAGGCATGAAGTTTTAGGTTGACATGTACTATATTATTATATAAAAATGAGAGTGTAGCCTTCAAAATTGAAAAAAATTATACACAAAAACGAAACAAGATTTTCATTTATATAACATAATACAAGATATACACCACACAAAACAAGCTATAAAAAATATTAACAAAAACACATAAGAAAAACATAAAAAAGGATTTAAAAAACTAATCATCACCACCACCATCAGAACAGTACTCCTCAATTTCTCGATATATCTCATCGTCATCCGAATAAGATATAATTATAGGATACTCGGGCAAAAGACCACAAAGTCTCATGAGATCGCACTTCAACTTGTTGAATTGATCACACAATTGATTTTGTTCAATTATTACTCTGTCCATAAGATAAGGAACATTCTTCAAGCTATTTTGCATATTGGCATAGTCGTCCATGATCGGAAACTTATAATAATCAAACTGCTGGACAACCTTTTCGAACGAGGTTGAATAACCTTCACAACTGCGTTCGAGGTTCAGCCTATTATAGAATGATTCATTGGCAAAAAACTGTGGTCTGATTCTTTCCCAATAAGCCTTTATTTGATCCCACTTCTACATAAGTTCATCCAATGTAAGCTTCCTACTTCCGCTAGCATCAGACATTATTTCTTTAAAAAAGCTAAAAAGCTATAGATCAATATAAATTTAAAGAAATATGATAGAAGTCTGTGGACGACTATGAAATTTTCAAGTGAAGAGATTGTTAATATAGACAAAGTGTGCACCTAATCGATTTAATATCTATAAATGCAAAGGTAACTTTTCAGGTCTGTTTATTGTTTTACGTTCAGATAAATTAAATGTAACAAGATAAGTAGGTGGTAAAAGACAACAAGTAGGTGGTAAATGCAAAAAGAAATGTAACTTCAACCTAATAAGTCCACAATTTTTCTATAGTAAAAAAATTAACTTCAGCCTGAAAAGCCAAAATTTTCACATAATCAAATTGAAAAACTTCATTTACTATTTGTAAATGCAAAAGTAACTTTTCAGGTCGTTTACTATATGGTCATACAAGTTTAAGATGAAATAGGTGGTAAAAGACAAAAAGTAGCTGGTAAAAATAAAAAGGGTAAGTTTCAAGTTAAAAAATACCAAAACATGCTGAAGTTTTGTCCTGCAAATTAGCAATGAGTTTTCCCTTAAAAATTTTAGACTAAAAATGCTGAAATTATTTATTTCATTTGTTAAAACTTCAAAATAAACATGCTGGATTTTTCTTCTACAGTACGTAATTTTCTATTGAGTTTTTGCTTAACTTCAAACTTATCCATGCTTAAGTTTTTTTGTTAATTTCCTAACACTTCACACTAAACATGTTGAAGCTAAAATTTCATGCTAATGTAGCTTGAAGTTGTTTCACATTGAAGCTAAAACTTCATGCTAGTGGATGCTGAATTTATTTAGTTAATTTGCTAAAACTTCATACCAAAACATGCTGAAGTTTTGTCCTACAGTCACAATTTTGTTATGAGTTTTATCCGAAACTTCAGCCTAAACAAACAGAATTTTTTAGTTCATTTTGCTAAAACTTCAGCCAAACATGCTGAAGTTTCACAAAACATGCTTAAGTTCATGATAAAAGACACAAAAGTATTTGATACAATCCAAGACAACTTCAGACTAATTAACGCGAATAGAACAAAAATTTAAAAGATAGACACCACATAATTCACAAAAATTAATGTATATTCACAAATCCAATTTTGTTTTAACTTAGATCATGAAAAAATAACAAAAACAAATTACAAGTTATTCTCTATCAAAAAATTCACATAGAGTGTCTTCATATTCTCCATAGTCCTGTCCTAGTTGCTCTTCTGGAGTGTCATAACCGCTATCTTCTTTCCACTTTCCATGAACCCAAATATTTGCAGCCAATTCTCTCCTGAATGTCAACGCATCACTTTGTTTGAATTTGAAGATATCATCTTACTTCAACCGCATCTCAAGGAACTTAAGAGAAAATATACCACAATCAACACTACAAAAAGAACATGAAAAAAATTTGAATATTAGTTAACACAATCACACGAAAGAAAAAATGATAAAGATAAGATCCATGGAAAACATATACCAAACACGCACTTGTTCTCCTATAGGGGTGTCTTCATCCACTTAATTGCAAAACTTTCCACATGATTTCTCTGTTAACTTTTATCGTGTGTGGCAAAGTTCAAGCATTTGAGCAAGTGTGAGATCAACCGGGCATAATTTTGGATATGTTCAACCGCACGCTCATATGATGAATTACTCAAGTAATCATGCACATATATAGTTTTTCTTTCAAAGTACAGAACTCCAAGAAAGTAGTGCGTAGATGACTGGCCACCACTTGGCTTAAGTCGAAATGGAAAGAATACGTTTTCAACAGATGCCCATGAGATACCACATGAAAGGTCAATTCCTCTTACGTAGTTGGGCACCTTTTCAACAGTTGATTCTTCAATAAGCCAAGTAAACTCGGTAAGTTCCTCAATCTCCACTTCTTCTTCATCATAATCCACAATTTTTTATTTTTTGAAAACCCGCTTTCTCTTTGATTTGCTCTTTTTCTCTTCCATTTTTTTCTCCTCCATTCTCTTTTCCTTCCTTATTCTATTTTTCTTTTTCTGTTCATATGAAGGATGAACACTAGCCAACTTAGTCATATACTGATCGAAAAGTAAACTTATTACTGCAAATTTTGATTTTGGATAACTTGAAAGGTCATAGCAATATTTTTTGCGAAAGAAATATACGCCCACTTCAATATGCTGCAGATGAACAACATAAAAAGAAAATATTTGAACTTAACCACAATATAATTCATAGTAAAAAATAAGTTTTGCTAATGAGCTAAAAAATTTCAGCATGCATAAGTATGAAGTTTAGAAAAAAACTCATTTACAAAACTACAAACTATATGACAAAAACTAAAACATGTTCAATTTAAAGTGTTAGGAAATAAACTAAAAAACTTCAGCATGTTTGATTTAAAGTTTAGAAAAAAACTCATTACAAAACTAGAGACTACATGACAAAAAGTTCAACATGATTAGTCTGAAGTTTTAGCAAATGAGCTTAACAACTTCAGCAATTTTAGTTTGAAGTTTTTAGGGAAAAACTCATTGCTAAACTATAGACTGCAGGATAAAAACTTCAGCATCTTTTAGTACGAAATTTTAGCAAATGAACTAAAAAACTTAAGCATGGATAAGTCTGAAGTTTACCAAATTACAGTACAAAAACTTTAAAACAAAGATAAGACTGAAGTTTTAGGAAATATAGTTCAAAACCAATTCAAAAAACAAACTTAATAACTTACTTCATCCGCAAGATAAGAGCTAGGGTCGACAAGCTCGGAAACAAATGACTTTGGAATATCGATTCCAGCTAATCTGAATGGCTTGGAATTATATTCCCTGGCATCCGTCTTCAACCAGTCTGTAAATCTCTGCATCTATCCACTATCTTGATTGACATAATGGAAGGGACACATTCATGTATTCTTTCCTCCTTTCCAATCTCCCCCCTCCCTTTTGTTTAGGAATGACGTAAGGAGATTTCAACCAAATACTCTCCATACAAATCCTTTTCTCTACTTTAGCTGATTTTCATTTTGCTTGTTATTCCTCCTGCTCAGTCGCAACTAGCTTGTCACCGCCCAAACATCCCTCTGGAACACGTCGCGATAGCACCTAGTCTTTACGACTAGGTAAGCCTAATAATTCACAGAAAATACTAATAACAAAAAAACAAAGTTTAACTTCCAACTGCAATAGATACTGAATAATCAAAACGATGCCGCTCGGCATGTACAATAACCAAACTCTAACTTACACAACTTTTCCCAAAACCCAGAATGTCATGAGTCATAAGTTACAGAAGAGAAATAACATCTCTATACACCGGAGTCTAGTAAAAAGAAATACAGAAAATGTTTGACACGGGGAAAGATAGAAGGGGAATCTGAGGCCTGGGGACGCAACAAATATGCTTTGAACTCTCCAACAGATGCATCAAACTCACAGATAATGCAAAAGATTAGCATGAGTACACTACAATTAGTACCCAGTAAGTGCCGAGACTATCCTCGGTCGAGTAGTGACGAGATCAGGTCAGGTTCACTGGTGTACAACAATAAAAACATGAGAATAAAGCAGTATAATAAGAGACTAAAGTTCAACAAAGGAAAACACAATGAAATAACATGACGGTACACGGAATTAAGCGACAAAGGATCTCCCGAGATACCGTCTCGTAGTCTCAAAAGTAAATATGCAGGGAGAACTCCCGAGGTACCGCCTCGTAGTCTCAAAAGTAAATGTGCAGGGGGATCTCTCGGGATACCGTCCCGTAGTCCCAAAAGTAAATATGCAAGGGGATCTCCCGGGATACCGTCTTGTAGTCCCATAATAAATACACAATGCAATCAATTACAAATGACAAATACAACAAGAGAATCTACAGTCTAGAATAATTTCAATTCGGGAAAAGAAGAAAGAATTCAATAGGCATGATTCAATTAAGGTGAAAACAGGGAATTTCTCAATAAAAACCAGGTTTTTCAACAAATAGCCTGTGTACGCACTCGTTACCTCGTGTACATGGCGCTCACATTGCAATATCAGTACCAAATCCTAAGGGGAATTTCTCCCACACAAGGTTAGGCAAGCCACTTACCTCGAACCTAGCTCAATCAATCGATAGCAATGTTCTTCCCATGAATATCCGACTTCGAATGGCCTGAATCTAGCCAAAACCAATTACATACCATAAATACAACTATAAGAAACTAATCTAGTCAATTAAATCTAAGCTACGCGAGAAATTAGGAAATCGTCCCCAAAAGCCTCCCAGGCCCAC
This sequence comes from Nicotiana knightiana, assembly GCA_005239525.1. NCBI lineage: Eukaryota > Viridiplantae > Streptophyta > Magnoliopsida > Solanales > Solanaceae > Nicotiana > Nicotiana knightiana. The sequence continues at coordinate 66,299 of ML377740.1, read as the reverse complement.
GTCTCTAATCGGGTAAAAGACACAAAATACGAACAACCATTTATTCACGAGTCTAACCATACAAGAATTACTCGAATCCGACCTCAAATCACCTTCCAAAACTCAAAATTATGGCCTATGGGGTTTCTACCATTTCCCCCCAAGTCTCCAATCAAATCCCAAATTAGAAGATAAAAATAACGATAGATTCATGAAATATATCCCAATCCGAGTTAGAATCACTTACCCTAACAATCTTCTCGAAGAAACCTAAAAAAATTGCCTCACACCGAGCTCTCAAAGTCCAAAAATCTAAATGGGAATCAAAACCTCGAATCCCACTTTCTGCCTAGCGATCTCGCTTCTGCGAGGAATCCACTGCACTAGCGGTCCCGCACCTGCGGAAAAGCCCTCACTGGTGAGGACTTCGCTTAAGTCCTCATGGCCCGCTTCTGCGAACAAGGGCCGCTTCTGCGAGCACGCATCTATGCTCCTCTTTCGCTTCTGCGTGTCCGCACATGCGGTGCCAGCTGCGCAGGTCCAAAGTCGCTTCTGCAGCTTCACACCTACGGCCCAAAGTGCGCAGGTGCGATTACACCAGGTGCAACAAGCTTAGCAATTGCATAAGTAAAATATTTCATCCGTTAAGCATCCGAAACACTCTCGAGGCCCCACGGGACCTCAACCACTAACCATTCCTAAAACACCATACGAAGTTAGTCGAGCCTTGGAATCTCACCAAACAACGCTAAAAACACAATTTATCCTCCGTTGCAAACTTGAAGAACTTGAAATTTTTAATTTCTACAACTAATGCCGAAACCTACCAAACCATATCCGATTGACCCCAAATTTGGCAGACAAGTCATATTCAATCTTACGGACCTACTCGAACTTCCATAGTTGGAATCCGACCCCGATATCGAAAAATCCACTACCGGTCAAAATCTTCAAAACTTTAACTTTCGCCATTTCAAGCCTGAATGAGCTACAGACCTCCAAAACACAATCCGGAGATGCCCCTAAGTCCAAAATCACCTAATGGAGCTAACGGAACTTCATTCCGGAGTTGTCTTCATAGAGTTTCAACTACGGCCAAAATCCTAAGACTTAAGCTTCCATTTAGGGACTAAGTGTTCCTAAACACTCCGAAACTACGACCAAAACCTCCCGACAAGACACATAAGCAGAAAAAAGACACGGGGAAAGCAGTAGATAGGGGGGTCGAGGCTATAACTCTCAAAATGACCGGCTGGGTCAGTACATCCTCCCCCTATTAAAATAATCGTTCGTCCTCGAACAAATATAGAGACATACCTGAAGCGCTGAAAAGATGAGGATAACGGTTGCGCATATCCTGCTCAGTCTCCCAAGTCGCCTCCTTGACCGGCTGACCCCTCCACTGCACCTTCACAGAAGTAATGTTCTTTGACGTTAGCTTTCTGACCTGCCTGTCCAAAAAAGCCACTAGCTCCTCAATATAAGATTGATCCTTGTCCAACTGGACTGAGCTGAAATCCAATACATGAGCCGGGTCACTGTGATACTTTCGGAGCATTGAAACATGGAATACCGGATGAACCCCTACTAGGCTGGGAGGTCAGACAATCTCATAAGAAACCTTCCCAACACACCGCAACACCTCAAAAGGACCAATGTACCTTGGGCTCAACTTGACCTTCTTTTCGAACCTCATAACGCCCTTCATAGGCGATATGCGGGGCAAGATTTGCTCTCCAACCATGAATTCTACATCGCGAACCTTTCGCTCCGCATAACTCTTCTGTCTGGACTGGGTGGTGCGAAGTCGATACTGAATCACCTCACCTTATCCACGACATCCTGGACCAAGTCTGTACCCAATAATCTAGCCTCGCCCAGCTCGAACCAACCCACTGAGGACTGGCATCGCTTACCATATAGAGCCTCATACGGTGCCATCGGGATGATCGAATGATAACTGTTGTTGTAGGCAAACTCTGCAAGTGGCAAGAACTGATCCCAGGACCCTCCAAACTCAATCACACACGCACATAGCATATCCTCTAATATCTGAATAGTTTGCTCGGACTGTCCGTCCATAAATGCTGTGCTCAGCTCCGTTCGAGTACCCAATTCATGTTATACGGCCCTCCAGAACCGTGATGTAAACTACGTACCCCGATTGGAGATGATAGATACCAGTAAGCCATGAATCCTGATGATCTCGCAGATGTTGATTCGAGCCAGCTGCTCAGAAGAATATGTAGTCATCACAGGAATGAAATGAGCTGACTTGGTCAGCCTATCCACAATCACCCAAACTGCATCAAAACTCAGTTGAGTCCGCGGGAGTCCAACAACGAAATCCATCGTGATCCGCTCCCATTTCCACTTCAGAATCTCTAACTTTTGAAGCAACCCACCTGACCGATGATGCTCATACTTCACCTGCTGGCAATTTAGGCACCGAGCCACATACTCCACTATGTGCTTCTTCATTCTCCTTCACCAATATGCTGCCTCAAGTCCTGATACATCTTCGCGACACCCAGATGAATAAAATATCGCAAACTATGAGCTTCCTAAAGAATCAACTCTCACAAACCATCTACATTAGGCACACATAGTCTGCCCTGCATCCTCAACGCGCAATCATCCCCAATAGTGGCCTCCTTAGCATCACTGTGCTGGACCGTGTCCTTAAGGACAAGAATATGGGGGTCATCATACTGGAACTCCCTGATACAATCATAAAGAGAAGACCAAGCAACCACACAAGCTAGTACTCGACTCGGCTAAAAAATATCCAATCTCACAAACTGACTGGCTAAGGCCTGAACATCCAATGCCAATGGCCTCTCTGCAGCTGGAAGATATGCTAAACTCTCCAAACTCTCCGCCCGACGACTCAAAGCATCAGCCACCACATTGCCCTTACCCGGGTGGTACAAAATGGTGATATTATAGTCCTTCAGTAGCTCCAACCACCTCCGCTGACGCACGTTAAGATCCTTTTCCTTGAACGAATGATGCAATCTCCGATGATCAATGTAAATCTCACAAGGAACATCGTACAAATAGTGCCACCAATCTTCAAGGCATGAACAATAAATACTAACTCAAGGTCGTGGACATGATATTTCTTCTCATGCACCTTCACTTGTCTGGACGCGTAGGCAATCACCCTACCGGCCTGCATCAACACCATGCCAAGAGCAATCTGTAGGAGCTCGAACTTGTAGGCAATACTAATACTGGGGCTGTAGTCAAAGCTGTCTTGAGCTTCTGAAAGCTCTCCTCACACTCCTCTGTCCACCGGAACGGAGCACCCTTCTGGGTCAGCCTGGTCATAGGTGCTACAATAGATGAGAATCCCTCTATAAAACGACGGTAATACCCTGCTAAACCAAGAAAACTACGGATCTTCGTAGTTGATGATGGTCTAGGCCAACCGTGCAATGACTCGACCTTCTACGGATCTACCTTGATCCTATCACTCGATTCTACATGAATCAAGAATGCCACTGAGTCTATCCAAAACTCACACTTTGAGAATTTTGCATACAACTTCTTTTCTCTCAAGGTCTGGAGCACAGTCCTCAGGTGCTGCTCATGATCCTCCCTAATCCGGTAATACACCATAATGTCGTCATTAGACAAAATGACTAAGGAGTCAAGATACGGTCGCAACACACTGTGCGTCAAATGCATAAAAGCTGATGGGTATTGGTCAGCACAAAAGACATCACAAGAAACTCGTAGTGACCATAGCGAGTCCTGAAAGCAGTCGTTGGGATATCTGGCTCCCGAATCTTCAACTAATGATAGCCTAAACTTCAATCTTGGAAAACACCTTGGAACCCTGTAGCTGATCAAATATCATTAATACAGGCAATGGATACCTGTTCTTCACTGTAACTTTGTTCAGCTGGCGATAATCAATTTCCATACGCATCGAACCATCCTTTTTCTTCACAAACAATACCGGAGCACCCCAAGGTGATACACTGGGCTGAATGAAGCCCTTATCAAGAAACCCCTACAACTACTCCTTCAACTCCTTCAACTCAGGAGGAGCCATATAGTATAGAGGAATAGATACAGGCTTAGTTCCCGACAACAAATCAATGTTGAAATAAATATCTCTGTCGGGCAGCATGCCCGAAAGATCACCTGGAAACACATCTGGGAAGTTCCTCACTACTGGAATTGACTCAACTGTAGGGGTATCAATACTGACATCTCTCACATAAGCTAAATATGCATTACACCACTTCTCAACCATTCGTTGACCCTTAAGAAATGAAATAACTCTATTAGGAGTATACTCTAAGGTAGCCCTCCACTCTAATTGCGTAAGCCTGACATAGCCAACGTCACGCTCTTAGCATGACAATCAAGAATAGCATAATGCGGCGACAATCAGTCCATGAACAATATAGCATCAAAGTCTACCATGATGAGTAATAATAAATCGGCCCTGGTCTCAAAACCACTAAGATAAATCAAACACAACCGATACACTGTGTCCACAATAAGAGAATCTCCTACAGAGAGTAGACAATAAACAGGGGAACTCAAAGAATCCTGAGATATGCCCAAATGTGGGGCAAAATAAGAGGACACATAGGAATACGTAGAGCATGGTTCAAATAATATCGATGCATATCTATGATAGACTGGAACAATACCTATAATGACAGGTTCAGAAGCAACTTCCTTTGTACGAGTCGAAAGATCATAATACCTAGCCTGGCCTCCCCCTCTAGGGTGACCTCGACCTCCCCGACATCGACCTCGAGCTGGCTGAGCAGGTGGGGCGGTAGATGGTGCTGGAATCATAGCCTGAGCACATGGTGGAGCACGTGGTGGATGAGAAGTCTGTGGAGGTGCACCCCTTATAAGTTTGGGGAAATCCCTCTCTTTATGGTCGCCATACTCAAAACAACCCCTCGGATGGCGTGGCTGTTGTAACTGACTCGGGCCAGGTCTGCTAGACTGGCCCTTAAAAGCACCCCGAGCATGAGGCACACTAGATACTGGCAGTGTATAATATGGCTCTTGGGGACTAGAAGGGGCTGGAACACCACTGGCGGCTGGAAGAGCTGAATGAACGGGGCGACTCACATAAGCCCTACCATGTGGAACTGCAGCTGGGGCACGAGTACCACTGTAAGTACTAGACTCTCGAGACCTGTTGGCCTCCGTCTCCTCTCTATCCAGGGCAGGCATGCCCTCCAATATCCTGGCAATACTCACAACCTGCTGATAAGAGATATCTATCTCCAACTCCATGGCCATATTGATCCGGATGTTTGGGTGGAGTCCGTCAATAAGGAGATGAACCCTCTCCCGAACTGTGGCACCCAAGGAAGATGCGTGTCAGGCCAAATCACTAAAACAGACTGCTTAATCTGACACAGTCATAGAACCTTGGCTAAACTACTCAAACTCCACACACCATGAATCACCGAGTCTCTGAGGGACATACTCTCTCACAAACATGTCCGAGAACTGAGTCCATGTAAGTGAGGCTACCTCGTCCAGACTACTCAACTTATAAGAACACCACCACTAATAGGCTGCTCCTCTAAGCTGGAAGGTGGTAAAAGAAACATACTCGTCTCAGCTATGCCCATAGTACAGAGAATGCAATGTCACTCCTCTAGAAAACCCTGAGCATCATCTGTAGACAATCCGCTGAAGGTAGGTGGGTGGTACTTCTTTTACCTCTCAAGTTTGAGCTGCTCCACCTCAGAAGCGACTTTCCTAGTCTCGTGCTGAACCGGAGCTACCGGCTGCATAGGGATGAACTCTAGGGCCTGATCAACCTAGACCCTTTGCTCAGGAGTGCGGGCTGCGGGAGTCTGTGCCCCTCCCCCAACCCGAGATGTGGCGGGAGCTAATGGAATCAATCCAACCTGAGCTAAGGTGCTGAACATGCTCATGAACTGGGCTAGAGTCTCCTAGAGGGCTGGTGCAGTATTAGGTACCTTTGGTGCCCGCCCTCCAGCTGGATCTGCTGGGGGCTCCTCTGTCGCAGCTCGCACGGGTGCTCTGGTTGCACCACATAGTCTTCCTATACCCCGGACCCGGCCTATGGCGGGTCTAGCAGGGGGCACAGGTGCCTGGTCGTCAGATCTCCATGTACGGGTCCTCACCATCTGTTAGAAAGAATAGAATAGATAAGTTTAGAATTGATTCCAATAACTCGCACGACAAGGAATCAAAAGAAGTATGATTGTTCCTAACAGTTCCATAACTTCTTGAAGATGAGTACGGACGTCTCCGTACCGATCCGCGAGACTCTAATAAACCGACTTGTGACTCACGACTCCTTGATAAGTAGGGATTTTGACAACTTATTTGCACTCCTTTACTTTTATTTTAGATCATAAAATGCTTAAAGGTATTCCCGAAAACTGATGAAATGTGCTTTCTTGCAGGAGTATGGAATATGAGTCAAAGAGAAAAAATCAACTCAAGAAGGTGTTTTTTGATAAGGACTAAAACAAAGCAAAAAGATCAAAGTGCGGACCGCACAATATAGAGTGCGGCCGCAGGCGATGAAAGACCTCTGACAGAATTCCTTTGCAAAGTGCGTACTGCGAAATTATTGTGCGGCCGTAGAAGGTGAGGCTCAGAGAGATGGAAGTCTGGGTTCATGAAGAAGTGCGGACCGCACTATTATTGTGCGGCCACAGAATTCAAGAGTGCAGCCGCACTCAGAAATCTGCGGTCCGCAGAAGTCTCTCCTGTCAAGCTCAAATTCAAGAGTGCGGTCACTGTTGATACCCAATTTGTCCCTATATTATTTTTAAAATGCATACATAGCATCAAAACAATGCATGAAAATCAATTAATATTTTTCATAATTTTGTATTTTTCTAAGGATTTCTATTAATTTATCCCAGTATTTTATTTATATAAATAATTACTAATTGCCGCACAAATGGTTTCATAATGATTTTATGGTTTAATTTTATCATTTATATTTATACCGAGCTTTAATTATTGCATGAATAGCCACATTTATATTTTTTGGGTTATAATTGCAATAACTTTGAAATAATAGCCCATATATGCATTATTACCTTATTTCGCCAAAAATAGCTTTTTATATTTTATAATATCAAGTAATTATTTTAAAATCCCTTTTATGCATGAAAATTATTTTTTATAATTTGTTAATTATTTTTACAAATTATTATAATTAATTATGTATTTAACAAATAGCTCCTTTGAATTCATTTTAATTTCGGACCTAACCTGATTATACCAGCCCAATTACTTAAGATCCTAGCCCAAATCCTACCCAAGACCAATTCCCCATCTAACCCGACCCAGGGCCTTCTCTAATCGTGGCCGTTGATCTCTGAGATCAACGGTCCACGTTACTGATCACGCCCAACTCTAGTCCTAAAAAGGATAAGCGGTCGCTGCAAATATAATCTGGTCTAAAAGTCCGGAGTTGAATCCCACAGAGAACTAAGGTTTCACTATAATTGTTCAATATCGCAAAGAAGACAAGCTCGACTAAATTTCTAAGTTATAATGATTAAGATTTTATATCTAACTAATTAACTAAAAAACTAAAGCAGTAAATTAACAACTAAAGATACTAAGCGTTGGAGATTAAATATTTAGGAGGTCTAGAGTTATGATTTCCCCAACTGTCGGAATCCTTCCCGCTATGTTTTCTATGATTTCGCCTATGTATTCTCTACTAGTCGTGAGCACTTTAGGTGCCCTAATTCTATCTCGAGCAACTACAACAATTTACTAGACATATTATCTCGAACTACGCTAGTTGACTTTATCTAACCGCTCATTATGACCACGTCAAGTCTTTGTTCTTTCTAAACCTACCTTTAAACCTGCTGTATTGATTTCTCACATACGTTAGGAGTGATGTTGTTCAAAAACCACCTAAATGTGTATACTTTGTCAAGCAACACATAATAAATAGGCATAATCAATCGATGGCCATTCAATAAACAACAATAAACACGTAATTGAACAAGTAAAGGAATCCAACGACTCAATTATATAAAAACCTAACAAGAATTTATCTTACAAAAGGTTCCATCAAAACCCTAGATAACAAATTAATTATTCATAATAGTATGTAATAATACAATACTAGAAGTCATAACCAACAATGAAAAATAGGAAGAGGAAGGAAAAACTCGTAGAAGAATTCCTCGCCTTGCTCCTATTGTGTCTCTGCCTCCTTTGGTCGAATTTGTGTCAAAAGTATGTCCGACCTCCTTAAAATACCGTTTTCCATGTATATATACCAAGTAGGGTCGGGCCCAAATAATTATATCTTCTCCTACGCAAAAAAGGACAGTTTTTTGGTCTGGAGTAGCGCAGCCGCGTTAAGACCACGCTAGTGGCCGCGCACATTGAAAAGTTTCTATCCCATTTGCGCGTCAGGTCTGCGGTCGCGGATTCGATCGCATTTTTCACCCTGTTCCGTTTGAAATTTGGAAAAAGTAAAACATGAAAGTTGTAGCCCTTTGAGTTATATTTCCAACCATATATTATATAGTCTAAATGGAGTTCGGAGAATAGAGTTATGTCTATTTTACTAGACAGTGCGCAATATGCTTCCGCGAGTCTTTGTTCGTTCTTAAATATCAAATTTGACCCCCGAACACGATCCCGACTTAATTACTTGGGCTTTTACTCAGACTTCAAAGCTCCAAATCACTTGAATTCATTCCATAACATCTATATAGCTCGGAATCACTCCTACAAAGCATAAAACGCACAATTAGTGCAAAACACTATCGATTAAAGCTCAAACTCAATTAAAGTGCAGTAAACTAGAGTGTAATAAGCGACTAAAATACGCAATTATAGACATGACCTTTTTAAGCAATTCTCCTAACTCATCACACCAAGAATATTTAAAATAGACTAAGCACAAAAGCGTAACATCTTCACCTCAAGATTTGACTCCCAATTACCAAACATTATTCACAACTCACCCACTTACTCTAACATAGAGGTCACTGACATTACCTTTCCTTCATGAATCAAGTGCCCTCACACAACAAAAGAGAGTAGTTCCACACAATAAAATTTAAGAACACTTAGGAACTCAAGATAAAAAGAATTCACTCACTCTCAGAAATAATATTCATGTGACACAAAAGATGCACCATAGGCTTTCCTGTAGTGTACTACTCTACTAATTGATCTCATTCAGTCTAGGATCAAGTAGGACTTTATTTGGTTGTAATGTAGGCTGCGGGACGGGTATGATACATTTAGATATAAGAGTGACTACACCTCCCTAAGCACTTTAATACACATACTTTAACATTCAAACCCCATACTTATGTCAAACCTAACTCCGCCTTCACATCAATGTATTTTACACCATACTTCTTTAAGCACAATTACATCAAGAGCCACCACTTATCAATGATATTTTTTTCCACAATAATACAACTTCAAGGCATGGACAATGGCAGCTAACTCAAGATCATGCACTGGATAATTCTTCTCGTGCACCTTCAACTGTCTGGACGCGTAGGCAATCACCCTACCATCCTGCATCAATACCGCTCCCAAGCCAACTCTAGAAGCATCACAATAAACTGTGTAAGAACCCGAACCAGGCGGCAAAACTAGTACTGGAGCTGTAGTCAATGCTGACTTGAGCTTCTGAAAGCTTTCCTCACACTCATCAGACCATCTGAATAGAGCACCCTTCTGGGTCAATCTGGTCAAAGGCGAAGCAATCGAAGAGAATCCCTCCATAAAGCGACGATAATATCCCGCCAAACCAAGGAAACTCCTAATCTCTGTAGCTGAGGACGGTCTGGGCCAACTCTGCACCGCCTCTATCTTCTTCGGATCAACCTGAATCCCCTCACTAGACACCACGTGCCCCAAGAAAGCTACCGATCCTAGCCAAAACTCACACTTGGAGAATTTTACATAAAGCTTCTCCTCCCCCAATCTCTGTAACACAACTCTCAATTGCTGAGCATGCTCTTCCTGGCTACGAGAATAAACCAGGATGTCATCAATGAACACAATGACGAAGGAATCAAGATAAGTCTGAAACACACTGTTCATCAATTGCATGAACGCAGCTGGGGCCTTGGTCAGCCCAAATGACATAACCAAGAACTCATAATGACCATACCTGGTCCTGAAAGCAGTCTTCGGAATATCAGAATCCCAGATTCTCAACTGATGATACCCGGATCTCAAATCAATCTTGGAAAATACTCTGGCACCCTGAAGCTGGTCAAATAAATCATCAATACGGGGTAAGGGATACCGGTTCTTCACCGTAACCCTATTCAATTTCCGACATACGATATGGTGGAATAGAACTAGGATGAGTTCCTGGCACCAGGTCAACAACAAAATCAATATCCCTGTCAGGTAGCATGCCTGACAGGTCTGCAGGAAACACATCCGGAAAATCACGGACCACAGGAACTGAATCAATAGCGGGAGTCTCACTACCGACATCCCTCACAAAGTCCAAATAAGATAAGCACCCCTTTTTAACCATGCGCCGAGCCTTCAAGTAAGAAATCTCCCTGCTAGGCATATACTCGGAAGAACCTCTCCACTCAACCCTTGGACACCCCGGCATAGCTAAGGTCACGGTCTTAGCGTGACAATCAAGAACAACATGGCACAGAGATAACCAATCCATTCCCAATATCATGTCAAAATCGACCATGTTGAGTAACAGTAGGTCCACTCGGGTCTCCATAACCCCAATAGATATAGTGCACGATCGATACACACGGTCCACAACAACAGTATCGCCCACTGGAGTCGACTCATGAGCAGAGGTGACTAGAGACTCACGGGGCATGCCCAGAAAACTGGCAAAATATGAAGAAACATAGGAATATGTGGAACCGGGGTTAAATAAAGCCAAGGCATCACAACAATAGATTGAAACATTACCTACGATAACGACATCTGAGGCCATAGCATCCGGCCTGGCTGGAAATGCATACATGCGAGCCTGACCTTTCCCTGCTCGACCTCTCCCTCTAGGGCAGCCTCTAGCTAACTGACCACTAACCCTGGCTGCCTGGGCGGGTCGTGAAGTGACTGGAGTTGCAGTCGAGGGCTGGCCCCTCTGCTGAGAAGATCCACCGGAATGGCGGGGACATTGCCTCGACCCGCGCCCAAACTCTCCACACTCAAAACACCTACCTGGAGCTGGAGGCGGGGACTGGTAGAAACCCCTAGCACCTGTATGGACACTGGAAGACTCCTATATAGATGAACCCTGAACTAGAGTTGCTCGAGCTGCACTCTGAGCTAGGAGGGCACCAAAAGAAGTACATTCTGACTGAGAACTACGGGGACCCAGCCTCGAAGATGCACCACTATATGCTGGGCGGCCTGACTGAGGAGGCCTGAATGAACGACCCCTACCCTGCTGAAACTGTCCCCTGAAGGGAGCACCACTGGAACTGCCTGAACTACGAGGCCCCTTGGCCTGCCTCTCCTCACCCTCCTGGCGGCGAGCAAACTCAATATCTCGAGCTATGTCAACAACCTGCTCGAATGAAGCACCCGATACTCTCTCCCGAGTCATAAACAACCGAAGTTGATAAGAAAGACAATCTACGAACCTCCTCACCCTCTCCCTATCAGTAGGGATAATCTCAGAAGCATGCCTAGCCAACTCGAAAAATCTCATCTCGTACTGATTGACTGATAACTCTCCCTGGCGCAGCTGCTCAAACTGCCTACGCTGGTCCTCTCTGTGGGACTGAGGAACATACTTCTCCAAAAGGATCGTGGAGAACTGCTGCCATGTAAGAGGTGCTGAACCAACCGGTCTACGCCTACTCCCACCAGGTAAAGGCAGCACCCGCAAACTGAAATGTAACAAACGAGACCCCACTAGTCTCCAGAATACCCGCGGTGCGCAGTATCCTCTGGCACCTATCTAGAAATCCCTGAGCATCCTCACCCTCTGTACCGCTGAAAGTCGGAGGCTGAAGTCTGCTGAATCTCTCCAACCTGCGCTGCTCGTCCTCATGCATAGCAGGGACCACATAATCATGAACCGGAGCAGCTGGCTGATCTGGGGCTGCTCCCGGTGCCTGAATACCCTATGCAGTCTGCTCAGGTGCCCGGGCAGCTGGAGTCTGATTACCTCCCCCGACCTGAGCTATGGTGACAAAAGAAGACATGGCAACGACCTGAGCCAAACCGGTGCATACTGACAATATCTGAGGCAGGGCCTCCTGAAGACCTAGAATAACCATAGGCACTGCTGGTGCCTAAGCCTGTCCCGCTGGGACACCATTGGCGGGAACCTGATCATGATCGATAGGGGGATCCTGAGATACTGCCTAGGCTGCTGTGTGGGCCAGCCTCCTACTTCTACCACGGCCCCGACCGCGGCCTCGACTTCTCGCTGGTCTAGCCGGTGACTAGTCACCCTGATCGGTATGGCGTGTCCTTACCATCTGTGAGAGAATGAAACAACGTACGTTCAAATTTCAAGAATCAATAGATCAGCACGAAAGAGTTCAAGAAAGATAGAAATGTTTCATAAAAGTTCGGCAGCCTCTCAAAGATAAGTACAGATGTCTCCGTACCGATCTGCAAGACTCTACTAAACCTGCTCATGACCGTTGAGTGCTATGTAACCTAGGGCTCTGATACCAAACTGTCACAACCCCAAATCCTAACTGGCCGTGATGGCGCCTATCGTGGAACTAGGCTAGTCGACTACCGCGTGTTCACAATTTCTTTTGAAAATCCCATTTATGTTTTAAGCATTTCATAAAAATATACAGAAAATTTCTGAATATAATAAGCCAATTTATATACAGTACTGCCATCCCCAAAACCCGGAGCCAACATGTTATGAGCATCTAGTGAAATAATCCAAAATAAACTATTATAATACAAAACTCCGAATAAAAGATAATTACAAAAGGAAAGTAAGACAGAGATGCTGCAGACGGTGGACAACTACCTCTATATCCCACGATTCGGCTCCACTGCGATGTAAAAGCTAATGCTCGATATCTGCTCCTGAATCTACACATAGGGGGGGTAGTAATGTGAGTACGCCAACTCAGCAGTAATGGAAATAAATCAAGTCTAAGCAGCAAGGAAACACATAAAAATCAATGCCATCAGGTCACAATATACACAACTTTACTTTCTAATAGTATGACATAGATATACGAAATCATCATGCCTTACAAATCAACTTCATAAAAGTCATTAAAAGAATGCACATTTTTAACAACTTTAAAACAAAGATTTGGTATGCAAATGAATGTAGAAAAATCATAGTAGCCCCTCGGGAAAAAAACATGTTTAATAATCAGCCCCTCGGGCATGCCTCACAATCTCTCAGCACCTCACAATCACTCAGCACCTCACAGTCACTGAGGCCTCCCAATCACTCGTCACTCGCACTCGGTGCGCTTAGTGGGGGTGTGTACAGACTCCGGAAGGGCTCCTTCAGCCCAAGCGCTAATATCACTCAGCACCTCACCATCACTCTGGCCCTCGGCCACACTCGGTGGAACCACTGGAAAAGCCTCTCGGGCGAAGTAGTCAAACAGGGTACTCGACCAGAAAACATCATTTTAAATGCTCATGTAGTGTAAATCAGGCTGAGTTTCAAATAAAACAGTATGCACAATGATGCTGAGTAAAATCATCAACAGGTAGTGAGGAAAACATCAGTAAAATGCCCTCAAAGGGTCTAAATAGATCGGTACGAGGCCTCAAACACGGCTTATAGCCCAAATATTTCACAAATCTGTAGAACATAATTTAACATAAGATTTTGAGTAAATATGCAACTCATTAGTCGCCGTGGAGAGGACCTAGTCCAATCCAAAAATCAGTACACGCCAAATATTCGTCATCCGACATGTGCGCCATTCCAAATTTAGTGAGAAAATAGTGCAGTCCGGGGTTCCATACCCTCAGGACAAGATTTAAGACCATTACTACCTCTACCAGGCCACAACACTACTCCGCTATGCCTTTGCCCCTCAAATTCGCTCCCGAGTGCTCCGAATCTAGCCAAAACCAGTTAACATTATCAATATATATACTCAAGGGACACAACCCAATCGAATATTATCAATTTAATCAAAAATCTCGAAATTTGGCCAAACCTGATCCCCGGGCCCACGTCTCGAAATTCGATAATTTTTACATCACTAGAAACCTCGTCCTCCTATGATTCTATACATACCAAGAACACTAAAATACGACCACAATTGCCTATCTAAAATGTCAAAAGAATTTCCAATTCTCCACCCCCTTCTTCCCAACCTTTTCCTACTCAAACCCTCAAATTTTCAAGACTAATCCTAACAAAATAGCATAGGAACGAGATTAGCAACCGAATAACTTACCTTTGCTGAAGAATGTTGAATTTCTCTCTCTAAATCGCCTTCAATGGACTCCTCCCGCATGCAAATTGATGGAAAAATAAGAAATTTCGCAGAGGGCCCTTTTTATACTATTTCTGCCCAGTCATATCCGCTCCTGCGGACAATTGGCCGCACCTGCTGTCCCATGTGCGCACCTCCGAAAACTCACTTAACGGGCCAATCCTGCACCCGCGACCATTTCTCCGCACCTGCAGCATCGCAGGTGCGACAAATTCCTCGCACCTGCAGACCTCTCCCTACTCAGCCAAATCTCGCACCTGTGGAGCCCAGTCCGCTCCTGCGGAACCGCACCTGCGGCTCCCCTTCTGCAGGTGCAAAAACACCAGCAACCTGCAAATTACCAAAAATCCCTCTAAACTTCCCGTCAACCATCCGAAATCAATCCCGAGCCCCTCGGGGCCCCAACAAAATATACCAACACACCCCATAGCATTATTCCAACTTAGTCGAGCCTTCGAAACACCAAAAAAAACACGAAAACACCAAATTTACATCAAATTCAAGCCTAAGAACTTGAAACTTCTAAATTTCGCCAACTACGCCGAAACCAACCAAAACACCTCCGATTGACCTGAAATTTTGCAGACATATCCAAAATGACATTACGAAACTGCTTCAACTTCCGGAATTCCATTTCGACCTCGATAGCCTATTTTCAACTGACGACCAAAAATCACCCAAACTAACTTTCACCAATTCAAGCCTAATTCTACACTGGACATCACAAAATTATTCTGAACGCACTCCTAATTCCCAAATTACCTAACGAAGCTATCCGAGCCATAAAATCCGCATTCCGAGGTCGTTTACCAATAAGTCAACTCTCAGTTGACTTCCTCAACTATTAGGCTACTTTAAAAGGCTAAATGCCTAAACTCTCACCATAACCACTCCGTACCCAAACCAACTGATCCAACACATCAAAAACAGGATAGCGATATATCACAAATGTAGAAATAGGGGAAACAAGGTAAATATCACGGAACGACCGGTCGGGTCGTTACATCCTCCCCCTCTTAAACAAATGTTCATCCTCGAACGGGTCTAGAAACATACCTAGAGTCTCAAATAAGTGAGGATATTTGTCCCGCATCTCCCGCTCGGTCTCCCAGGTGGCATCCTCCACCGGCTGCCCTCTCCACCGAACCTTCATTGAAATTATATCTTTAGACCTCATCTTCCCGACTTGACGACCCAAAATAGCCACTGGCTCTACCTCATATGACATATCACCCTCGAGCTGAACCGTGCTGAAGTCCAAAACATGGGAAGGGTCACCAACATACTTCCGAAGCATCGAAACATGGAATACTGGATGAATACTCGATAAACTGGAAGGCATAGCAAGCCTATAAGCCACCTCCCCAACAATCTGAAGTACCTCAAATGGCCAAATGAACCTGGGACGCATCTTCCCTCTCTTCCCGAATCTCATAATACCCTTCATGGGTCACACCTTCAACAACACCTTATCCCCAACCATGAAAGACACATCTCGGACCTTCCGTTCCGCATAACTCTTCTGCCTAGACTGCGCCGTGCGAAGCCGCTCCTGAATTAACTTTTCCTTACTCAAAGCATCCTGAACCAAGTCTATGCCCAATAGCCTGGCCTCGCCCAGCTCAAACCAACCAACCGGAGACCTACACCTCCTACCATACAGAGCCTCAAATAGAGCCCTCTGAATGCTCGACTGATAGCTGTTATTATATGCAAACTCCGCTAGTGGCAGAAGCTGATCCCACGAACCACCAAAGTCAATCACACAAGCACGCAACATGTCCTCCAAAATTTGAATGGTACGCTCCGACTACCCGTCGGTCTGAGGATGAAACACGGTGCTCAACTCAACCTGAGTACCCAACTCTATCTACACGGCTCTCCAAAATTGAGATGTGAACTGAGTAACTCTATCAGAAATGATAGAAATTGGAAACCCATGCAACCAGACAATCTCCCTGATATAAATCTCAGCTAACCTCTGCGATGAATACGTAGTACCAATAGGAATGAAGTGCGCGGACTTGGTCAGCCGATCCACAATAACCCATATATCATCAAACCTCCTCGAAGTCCGTGGGAGTCCAACTACGAAGTCCATGGTGATCCGCTCCCACTTCCACTCCG
>ML377740.1:0-48788 GCA_005239525.1 Nicotiana knightiana | reverse complement strand
TACTTGACCTGCTGACAGTTGAGACACCGAGCCACAAACTCCACAACATCATTCTTCATTCTCCTCCACCAATAATGCTTCCTCAAATCCTGATACATCTTCGCGGCACCCGGATGGATGGAATATACCACGAATTATGAGCCTCTGCTAGAATCAAATCTCGAAGCCCATCTACATTGGGAACGCAAATCTGGCTCTGCATCCTCATGACCCCATCATCACCAATAGCCACATCTCTGGCATCACCGCGACGTACCCTGTCCTGAAGAACAAGCAAATGTGGATCATCATACTGGCGTGCTCTAATCTGATCGTAAAGAGAAGACCTGGAGGCTACACAAGCCAACACCCGCGGGGGCTCTGATAGATCCAATCTTACTAAATGACCTGCTAAGGCCTGAAAATCAAGAGCTAATGGCCGCTCTGCTACTGGAAGGTAAGGTAAACTCCCCAAACTCTCTGCTCTGTGACTCAAGGCATCGGCCACTACATTGGCCTTCCCCGGATGATATAAGATAGTGAGGTCATAATCCTTGAGGAGCTCTAACCATATCCTTTGACGCAAATTCAAGTCCTTCTGCCTCAACAGATACTTCAACTGTGATGATCAGTGAAAATCTCACACTGCACTCCATACAAATAATGCCACCAAATCATCAAGGCATGGACAATGGCATCTAACTCAAGATCGTGAACTGGATAATTCTTCTCGTGCACCTTCAACTGTCTGGACGCATAGGCAACCACCCTACCGTCCTGCATCAATACCGCTCCCAAGCCAACTCTAGAAGCATCACAATAAACTGTGTAAGAACCTGAACCAGCAGGCAAAACTAGTACTGGAGCTGTAGTCAATGCTGACTTGAGCTTCTGAAAGCTCTCCTCACACTCATCAGACCATCTGAATAGAGCACCCTTCTGGGTCAATCTGGTCAAAGGCAAAGCAATCGAAGAGAATCCCTCCACAAAGCGACGGTAATATCCCGCCAAATCAAGGAAACTCCTAATCTCTGTAGCTGAGGACGGTCTGGGCCAACTCTGCACCACCTCTATCTTCTTTGGATCAACCTGAATCCCCTCACTAGACACCACGTGCCCCAAGAAAGTTACCGATCGCAGCCAAAACTCACACTTGGAGAATTTTGCATAAAGCTTCTCCTCCCTCAATTTCTTTAACACAACTCTCAATTTATGAGCATGCTCTTCCTGGCTACGAGAATAAACCAGGATGTCATCAATGAACACAATGACGAAAGAATCAAGATAAGACTTAAACACGCTGTTCATCAATTGCATGAATGCAACTGAGGCCTTGGTCAGCCCAAATGACATAACCAAGAACTCATAATGACCATACCTGGTCCTGAAAGCAGTCTTCGAAATATCAGAATCCCGGATCCTCAAATGATGATACCCAGATCTCAAATCAATCTTGGAAAATACTCTGGCTCCCTGAAGCTGGTCAAATAAATCATCAATGCGGGGCAAGGGATACCGGTTCTTGACCGTAACCCTATTCAACTGCCGATAGTCAATACACATATATATGGACCCATCCTTCTTCTTCACGAACAACACCGGTGCACCCCAAGGTGAAACTTTAGGCCGAATGAACCCCTTATCCAGGAGCTCCTGAAGCTGCTCCTTCAATTCCTTTAGCTCCGCTGGTGCCATACGATATGGTGGAATAGAAATAGGTTGAGTGCCTGGCACCAGGTCAGAACCAAAATCAATATCCCTGTCAGGTGGCATGCGTGGCAGGTCTGTGGGAAACACATCTTGAAAATCACGGACCACAGAAACTGAATCAATAGCGGGAGTCTCACCACCGACATCCCTCACAAAGGCCAAATAAGATAAACACCCCTTTTTAACCATGCGCCGAGCCTTCAAGTAAGAAATCACCCTGCTAGGTATATACTCGGAAGAACCTCTCCACTCAACCCTCGGACACCCCAGCATAGCTAAGGTCACAGTTTTAGTGTGACAATCAAGAACAGCATGGCACGGAGATAACCAATCCATGCCCAATATCACGTCAAAATTGACCATTCTGAGTAACAGTAGGTCCACTCGGGTCTCCAGACCCCCAATAGATATAGTGCACGGCCGATACACACGGTCCACAACAACAGTATCGCCCACCGGAGTCGACACATGAACAGAGGTAATAGAGACTCACGGGGCATGCCCAGAAAATTGGCAAAATATGAAGAAACATAGGAATATGTGGAACCAGGGTTAAATAAAGCCAAGGCATCACAATAATAGATTGAAACATTACCTACGAAACGACATCTGAGGCCATAGCATCCGGCCTGGCTGTAAATGCATACATGTGAGCCTGACCTCCCCCTGCTCGACCTCTCCCTCTAGGGCGGCCTCTGGATGACTGACCAACACCCCTGGCTGCCTGGGCGGATGGTGAAGTGACTGGAGCTGAAGTCGAAGACTGGCCCCTCTGCTGAGAAGATCCACTGGAATGGCGGGGACATTGCCTCCACCCGTGCCCAAACTCTCCACACTCAAAACAACTACCTGGAGCTGGAGGCGGGGACTGGTAGAAACTCCTAGCACCTGTACGGCCACTGGAAGACTCATGTATAGATGAACCCTTGACTAGAGGTGCTCGAGCTGCACTCTAAGCTGGGAGGGCACCAAAATAAGTACGGCCTGACTGAGAACCACGGGGACCCTGCCCCGAAGATGCACCACTATATGCTGGGCGGCCTGATTGAGGAGGCCTGAATGAACGACCCCTAACCTGCTGAAACTGTCCCACGAAGGGAGCACCATTGGAACTGCTCGAACCACGAGGCCTCCCTCTCCTCCCGCTCCTGGCGACGAGCAAACTCAATATCTCGAGCTATGTCAACAACCTGCTCGAATGAAGCACCCGATACTCTCTCCCGAGTCATAAACAACCGAAGCTGATAAGAAAGACCATCTACGAACCTCCTCACCCTCTCCCTATCAGTAGGGATAATCTCACAAGCATGCCAAGCCAACTCGGAAAATCTCATCTCGTAATGAGTGACTGATAACTCTCCCAGGCACAGCTGCTGAAACTGCCTACGCTGCTCCTCTCTGTGGGACTGAGGAACATACTTCTCCAAAAAGATCGTGGAGAACTGCTTCCAGGTAAGAGGTGCTGAACCAACCGGTCTACGCCTCTCAAAAGACTCCCACCAGGTAAAAGCAGCACCCGCGAACTGAAATGTAACAAACGAGACTCCACTAGTCTCCAAAATACCCGTGGTGCACATATCCTCTGGCACCTATCTGGAAATCCCTAGGCATCCTCGCCCTCTGTACCGTTGAAAGTCAGAGGCTGAAGTCTGCTGAATCTCTCCAACCTACGCTGCTCGTCCTCAGGCATAGTAGGGACCACATAATCCTGAACCGGAGCAGCTGGCTGAGCTGGGGCTGCTCCCGGTGCCTGAATACCCTATGCTGCCTCCTCAGGTGCCCGGTCAGCTGGAGTCCGATTGCCTCCCCTAGACTGAGCTGTAGTGACAGAAGAAGACATGGCAACGACCTGAGCCAAACCGGTGCATACTGACAATATCTGAGATAGGGCCTCCTGAAGACCCGGAATAACCATAGGCACTGCTGGTGCCTGAGCCTGTCCCGCTGGGACACCATTGGCGGGAACCTAATGATGATCGATAGGGGATCCTGAGGTACTGCCCCAGCTGCTGTGTGGGACGGCCCCTACCTCTACAATGGCCCCGACTGCGGCCTCGACCTCTCTCTAGTCTAGCCGGTGACTGGTCACCCTGATCGGTATGGCGTATCCTCACCATTTGTGAGATAATGAAACGAAGAAAGTTCAGATTTCAAGAATCAATAGATCAGCACGAAACAGTTCAAGAAAGATAGAAATATTTCCTAAAAGTTTGGCAGCCTCTCGAAGATAACTACAGACGTCTCCGTACCGATCCGCAAGACTCTGCTAAACCTGCTCATGACCGTTGAGTCCTATGTAACCTAGGGATCTGATACCAAACTGTCACGACCCCAAATCCTAACCGGCTGTGATGGCACCTATCGTGGAACTAGGCTAGCCGACTACCGCGTGTTCACAATTTCTTTTGAAAATCCCATTTATGTTTCAAGCATTTCGTAAAAATATACAGACAATTTCTGAATATAATAGGCCAATTTATATACAGTACTGCCATCCCTAAAACCCAGAGCCAACATGTCATGAGCATCTAGTGAAATAATCCAAAATAAACTATTGTAATACAAAATTTTGAATCAAAGCTAATTACAACAGGAAGGGAAGACAGAGATGCTGCAAACGCTGGACAACTACCTCTATATCCCACGATCCGGCTCCACTATGATGTAAAAGCTAATGCTTGATATCTGCTCCTGAATCTGCACACAGGGGTGTAGGGAGTAATGTGAGTACGCCAACTCAGTAGTAATGGAAATAAATCAAGTCTAAGTAGCAACGAAACACATAAAAATCAATGCCATCAAGTCACAATATACACAACCTTACTTTCCAATAGTATGACATAGATATACGAAATCATCATGCCTTACAAATCAACGTCATAAAAGTCCTTAAAAGAATGCACATTTTTAACAACTTTAAAAGAAAGATTTGGTATGAAAATGAATGTAGAAAAATCATACTAGACCCTCAGGAAAAAACATGTTTCATAATCAGCCCCTCGGGCATGCCTCAAAATCCCTCAGCACCTCACAATCACTCAGCACCTCACAGTCACTCAAGCCTCCCAATCACTCGTCACTCGCACTCGGTGCGCTCGCTGTGGTGTGTGGACAGACTCCGGAGGGGCTCCTTCAGCCCGAGCGCTAATATCACTCAACACCTCACCATCACTCTTGGCCCTCGGCCACACTCGGTGGAACCACTCGAAAAGCCCCTCGGGCGAAGTAGTAAAACAGGGTACTCGACCCGAAAACATAATTTTAAATGCTCATGTAGTGTAAATCAGGCTGAGTTTCAAATAAAACAGTATGCACAATGATGCTGAGTAAAATTATCAACAGGTAGTGAGGAAAACATCAGTAAAACACCCTCAAAGGGTCTAAACAGATCGGCACGAGGCCCCAAACACGGCTTATAGCCCAAATATTTAACATATCTTTAGAACATAATTTAACATAATAATTTGAGTAAATATGCAACTCATTAGTCGTCGCGGAGAGGACCTAGTCCAATCCAAAAATCAGTACGCGCCACATATTCGTCATCCGACATGTGCGCCATTCCAAATTCAGTGGGAAAATAGTGCAGTTCGGGGTTCCATACCCTCAGGACAAGATTTAAGACCATTACTTACCTCTACCGGGCCACAACACTAGTCCTCTATGCCTTTGCCCCTCAAATTGGCTCCCGATTGCTTCGAATCTAGCCAAAACCAGTTAACATTATCAATATATATACTCAAGGAACACAACCCAATCAAAAATTATAAATTTAATCAAAAATCTCGAAATTCGGCCAAACCCGAGCCCCGGGCCTACATCTCGAAATTCGATAATTTTTACATCACTAGAAACTTCGTCCTCCCACGATTCTATACATACCAATAAACACTAAAATCGGACCACAATTGCCTATCCAAAACCTCAAAAGAATTTCCAATTCTCCACCCCCTTCTTCCCAACCTTTTCCTACTCAAACCCTTAAATTTTCAAGCCTAATCCTAACAAAATAGCATAGTAACGAGATTTGCAACCAAATAACTTACCTTTGCTGAAGAATCTTGAATTTCTCTCTCTAAATCGCCTTCAATGGACTCCTCCCGCATGCAAATTGAAGGAAAAATAAGAAATTTCGCGGAGGGTACTTTTTATACTGTTTCTGCCTAGTCATATCCGCTCTTGCGGACAATTGGCCGCACCTGCGAAAACTCACTTAACGGGCCAATCCCGCACCTGCGACCATTTCTCCGCACCTGCGGCATCGCAGGTGCGACAAATTCCTCGCAGCTGCGGACCTCTCCCTACTCAGCCAAATCTCGCACCTGTGGAGCCCAGTCTGCTCCTGCGGAACTGCACCTACGGCTCCCCTTCTACAGGTGCAAAAACACCAGCAACCAGCAACCTGCAAATTACCAAAAATCACTCCAAACTTCCCGTCAACTATCCGAAATCAATCCCGAGCCCCTCGGGGCCCCAACCAAACATACCAACACACCCATAGCATTATTCAAACTCATTCGAGCCTTCGAAACACCAAAAACAACACGAAAACACCAAATTTACATCAAATTCAAGCCTAAGAACTTGAAACTTCTAAATTTCGCCAACTACGCCGAAACCAACCAAAACACCTCCGATTGACCTGAAATTTTGCAGACATATCCAAAATGACATTATGAAACTGCTCTTACGGAATTCCATTCCGACCCCGATAACCTATTTTCCACTGCCGACCGGAAATCACCCAAACTAACTTTCGCCAATTAAAGCCTAATTCTACACCGGACATCACAAAATTATTCTGAACGCACTCCTAAGTCCCAAATTACCTAACGAAGCTATCCGAGCCATAAAATCCGCATTCCGAGGTTGTTTACCAATAAGTCAACCCTCAATTGACTTCCTCAACTATTAGGCTACTTTAAAAGGCTAAATACCTAAATTCTTATCATAACCACTCGGACCCAAACCAACTGATCCAACACATCAAAAACAGGATAGTGATATATAACAAATACAGAAATAGGGGAAACAAGGTAAATCTCACGGAACGACCGGTCGGGTCGTTACATTGACTCACAAGTATCACACATTATTCAAAAAACTCACCCATTTACTCTAACATAGAGGTCACTGACATTATCTTTCCTTCATGAATCAAGTTCCCTCACACAACAAAAGAGAGTAGTTCCACACAATAAAATTTAAGAACACTTAGGAACTCAAGATTGAAAGAATTCACTCACTCTCAGAAATAATATTCATGTGACACAAAAGATGCACCATAGGCTTGCCTGTAGTGTACTACTCTACTAATTGATCGAATTCAGTCTAGGATCAAGTAGGACTTTATTTGGTTGTAATGTAGGCTGCGGGACGGGTAGGATTCATTTAGATATAAGAGTGACTACACCTTCCTAAGCACTTTAATACATATACTAAACATTCAAACCCCATACTTATGTCAAACCAAACCCGCCTTCACATCAATGTATTTTACACTATACTTCTTTAAGAACAATTACTTCAAGAGCCACCACTTATCAAGGATATTGTTTTTTCACAACAATACAACTTTTTTTTTTCTTTCTTTCCTTTTTTTTTTATTTTTTTATTTTATTTAAGTGGAACTTACTTTTTCAAAACAGTGCACCTTTCTCCTTATTTCATTAGTTCCACTCAAAAGCCAAACCAACCACCCCACACTTTAACTTTTACACAGTTCATAACACTTCAAGTGCTCATGAGAGGTTAGAAGGTTCACATAGATGATTAATTCAAACAAATGGGTAAGGCTTGTAATGTGGTTGCCAAAGAAACAGGATTACAGGCTCAAAGGGGTTAATTACGATACATAACAATTAGGCGGGTAAAATATACATATCTGGCTCAACAAAGAAATGCCTATATCACTTCCAAGACTGAACAAAAGTACTATTTCGCTTTGCAAACACACAGGGCAAGTTCTAGGCATCAAATGCAATGCACAGAATAACACACAAATCTCACACACATATGGCGCTTAACTCACTCAAGATTGGATTCATCAAGACACTCTAGTCAAAACAGTTAAGCAAATTTAAAATCATACAATTTAAGGTACTTATACAAGCGTCAAAAATTGAGCCTAAGCGTCACAACCAAAGTACTCACTATTATCAAGGCATAACAAAATCAATAGATATTTCTTCAATTCAAAACACAACCCAATGTCTCCTCTTCCTAAAAAATTAAATAAAATCAAATACACCCGGTTCAAACAAAATCTTTGGAAAAGAACCGCGGCACAAAGAAAAACCCATGGGGAATTCCTACACTACCTAACAAAAGAATTTTTTTGTTTTTTTCTTCTTTAGACTTAAATCCATGAAGCGAAATGTCTAATAGATCCATCGTCAGGAAAAGTCCAATCTTTTCTATTGTGTAAAAAAAAAAATTTATTCAATTAAACTAACACAACTAAATTAGCATGGAAAGTCACCCAGATAATCTCCTCACCCCACACTTAAAATTATGCATTGTCCCCAATGCATAACATAAATAATAAGAGGGTAAAAGAAACTCCCTGGTAGGCCAAAGGCCGAATCACTAGCATCTCATGGGTTACTCAGACTTCTCCCCGGCCTGGTCCTTCTGCGGGTACCTCACAATTAGTTCCAACTATCTGGTTTTCTATTGCATCCTTCCAATGGCTTTGCATTCCATGCTCCTAAAAAAAATAAAAAAATCGACACTACAAAAATAATACAATTAAAAAAAATAAAAAAATATAAATAAAAGCGGTAAAGTTGGGTTGCCTCCCAACAAACGCTTCATTTAACGTCACGACACGACGCGAATCTCTTTTTGCCTCCACTTTGAACATATGAATTGGACCCCAAGTTTTGATTCTGCTATGTGATCATGCTCCTGGGGTGGTAGAACGAATCTGACTGGCCCAATAAAATAATGTTGTATTCTGCACTTCTTGGCCTTTGGATGAGATGTGTATTCCGGACTTTATGGATCGAAGAATTCCAGAATGTAGGCATCTTGTTGCTTAATCCTTGACTCATCAAGTGGCTCGGACAATTCTATTTCCATATCATCATCCATACACAATGTGGAAAAGTGCTTGGAGTGTGGACCAATGTGCTCAACTACATAACCATTGGGATTTTCAACACCCTTAACACTAATGACACTAGAGTCAACTAAATATGTATCCTCAATATCCTTGGTTGACTCTAGTATCTCTTCCACGACATCGACATCCTCAAAATCTAGTTCGATTGATTGTGGTGTTCTACTCTGACCTCCTCCCTTAGCACCTCAAGTTTTGCATCTAATACAAGCTTCTTTTGGCTACTACCCACAATATTTGCTTGTTGAGCATTAAAAGCCCCAACCACTTGACTCAATTGAGCCTCCAACTTGCAAATAGTTTCCTCTTTCCTTTTTAGCTACAATTGTTTCTCATTATTTTGATCCAGAAGACACTTTAACATATCCTTTATCTCCTTCAGGTATGCATCCCCTGGTTCTTTGTTCCTATTAACTTCACAATAAAAGGTAGAACTGTAACGACCCGACCGGTCGTCTTGAGCTCTAGCGCGTCGTTCAGAGGTTTGAAGTCATGAGCAACTTTGTTTTAGGTATTATGACTTGAAGGTGTGGTCGGAATCGACTAAGACTTGAATTTTGAGTAAACGACCTCGGAATCAGGATCTAAAGGTTCCAACAGGTTCGTATGATAGTTTCGAATTGGGGCGTATGTCCGGATTGGGTTTTGGATAACTCGGGAGCGTTTCAGCGTATATTGTGGAAATTAACATTTTAGAAGGAATTTCATAAGTCTGGGTTGAAGTGCATTTTGGTGTTATTGATGTCCGTTTGGGATTTCGAATCTGCGAATAGCTCCGTATGGTAATTCTCGATTTGGGAGCGCGATCAGAAGTGAATTTGGAGGTCCGTATGTTATTTTGAAGTCATTTGGCTAAAGATAAAAATTTGAAGGTTTTTGAGAAGTTTGACCGAGAGTTTGACTTTTTGATATCGGGGTCGGATTCCAATTCCGAAAATTGGATAAGGTCCACAAGGTCGAATATGACTTGTATGCAAACTTTGGGGTCAATCGTACGTGATTTGATAGGTTTCGGCATCAGATGTAGAAGTTTGAAATTTCAAAGTTCATAAAGCTTGAATTGGAGTGCGATTCATGATTTCGACGTTGTTTGATGTGATTTGAGGCCTCGAGCGAGTTCGTATCATGTTTTGGGACATGTTGGTATAATTGGTTAAGGTCCCGAGGGCGTCGGGTGGATTTCGGAAGGTTAACGGAATGAATTTCGGACCAAAGAGTTGCTGAAATTTTCTGCAGAAAGCTGTTTTGACAGCAACTAGTGCAATCGCGGAGCTAATTTTGGAAGCTTATATCTCGAAATATATAAGGATTCTGAAAATTTGCAAAAAGAAAAAGTTGTAGCCCTTGTATTCTAGTTTCCCTAAAGTTAAACCATTCATAATTTGGACATGTTATCAGAATGTTATGATCGATTGAAGATGGCTGGTGAAGAAGTTTTGACAGAATTTTCTGATGCATGGATCCGAATTTAGAAGCTCATATCTCAGAATATGTAAAGCGTTATATGGTGTAAAACCTATCATATTAAATATAGTCGAGTCTAGTTTCTAAATCATCAAACCGTTTGTCATTTGGATATTTCCACAAGGAGTTATGGGCATTTTAACAGAAGGTGTACAACAAGGCAAAATTGTAATAGGATGTACAACCTGCACAACGCAATGTACAACTCGATGAAGCCTGGGCAGATTGTTTTAAACACGAGTTTTGGCTCATTTCTTTCATTTGGTTTGGACGATTTTGGAGAGCTCAAGGAGGGATTTTCACCAAGCAATACTAGGTAAGTGATTTCTTCCTATTTTTGAGTTAAATATGTGATCTTACATGGATTTAGATATGGAAAATTAGTATAAATTTGGGATATTTGGGAAAGACCTAGAATTTGGAATTTTGGACTTTTACCATCAACTTGAGCATGAAAATTAGAGTAAATTGTATAATTGAGTTAGTAAAACTATGGGTAGAATTTATCTTCGAGAAATTTTGAAATCCGAGAACGTTGGCCCGAGGGCATTTTGGTCAACTTTTCGAGCGGAGTTGGGAACTTATATAATTTGAATTGTTACAAGTATTAGAGTCAATTTTTATTGGTTTTCACGTTATTTGAATAGTTTTGTGGCGTTGTGCATCAATTGGAGTCGTCGGAAGGGCTTGGAAGCCGGTTATGGAATTTCAGAGCGAGGTAAGTCTCCTTTCTAACCTTATGAGGGGTAATTGTCCCCATAAGTGAACTAATTTAATATGTGCTACTATTTGTGGGGGTTACGTATGCACGAAGTGACGAGAGTCCGTGCGTAGCTACTATTATGTTTATGTCCGGGTAGTCTAAGACCCAAAAGAATGTTCTATTAGCCGTACTTGTAATCTTACCGTTCGACAGTGCACCATTTACATTTATGTTGGTTCGGGCCGTTCGACCCTCGGCATTGCTTGCGCATGATCTTACTGCGTATTTGCTGTGATTTTTACCTGATTACTGGTCTGGAAATTTTATATTGTCAACTGAAATGATGAGGATTTTAAAATGTTAAACGTGAAAGAAGGTACTAGTTATTGTCGCTACTTGTTAACTTGCCTGTGATATCCATGCTTAAAGTCACCCTTGATTATATTAAATTGACCTCTAGCAAGTGTGAAATTCAACCTCTCGTCACTTCCTCTTCGACGTTAGGCGGGATACTTACTGAGTACACGTTGTTTTCGTACTTATGTTACACTTGCTATGCATTTTGTTGCACAGATACCTTCATAGCAGTATGACAGACTTGGAGACTTAGACGAGCTGCATCACTCGGAGACGACTCGCAAGTAGAGTCTTCCTCTATGTATTGTACTTTCATTTTTATTCCTTATCCAATTTGTATTTCGGACAAGCTTTGTAGAAATTGTAAAATTCTTAGAAATTGCTCATGTACTTATGTCACCGGGTTATGGGATACGTTTGGGATTTAATTTAATAAATGGAATAATTGACCTGTCGTATTTATTTAATAAATTTTTGTTCGCTATTATGACTTGTAAGTGAAAAGGTAACAAATTCAAAAGAAAGAAGTTAAAACAAGAATTTATTTCAACTAATTAATGATTGGCTAGCCTGACAGTGGTGTCCGGCGCCATCACGACCTTAATAGATTTTAGGTCGTGACAACATGGTATTAGAGCACTAGGTTCCCTTAGGTTTCACGAGTCATGAGCAAGTCTAGTAGAGTCTTGCAGATAGGTAAGGAGACGTCTGTACTAATCTTTGAGAGGCTACAGGGCTGTTAGAAGTACTTTCCTTCTTGATTCGTCATCGTGCGATTTGATTCCTTTGAGGCTTATGACTATGTTCTTCCTACTCAATCTTATACGTCGCGACGCGGTTGCTGTGAAACGTGGATTTGAGGAATTGAAATGGTGCTACGGATATGGTGCGAGATGTTTTCCATGTGTAGTTGGTTAGGGCTATTATTGTTGCACTGTAGAAGAATATTATGTTGTTTCAGTTCGGTTGCTATGTTTCTGAGAACTTTGAGGCTATGCTAAGATTATTATAATGGTAGAATCCTTTCCCATATGTCGGGGTAATGAATGACTTGAAGGGAGGTCTTCTTAGAGCATAATTTTGAGATTTCAGTATTTTAGTTCTGGCGAAGGAAGGGCAATTGGACTATGAATGTTCAAGTCTGGGTGGGGGGGATAAAGTAATAAGTATGATTAAGAATCGAGCTTTTGCAGTATAATTTCAGAGAAAGGGAAAATGGTTGGAGTGTTCTATGATATTTTTCAGCGTGTAGGATAGTGTTGGGGGAGTGAGAGATGTAACCTTCAGGGTGTAGAAAGATTTTCAGAAGGGTATGAGACGGTCCGTGGGATTGAGATAGCATGGTCTCGTGAGTCAAGGCCACTTGGGATGAGTGAGGATTGAGTTTGTTATGAGTTGAATGGGGTTACTATTGTTTTTGAGGCGACTAAGGATGATTAAAAAAAGATAGATTGGTTATCCATGGTTGGAATGGCACATGTGCGACAGTGATCAGTTCCTTCAATGTGGTTAGGTTATTCATGTAGTTTGTGCCGGCGTCTGCGAGGCTTGTCGGTCGCCGTAATGGATTTTGTTGGAAACATTCAAGTATTATGGCTTGTCAGGTGTAGGCGGATCCCAGAAGGATCATGGGGTATAGACTATTCCTTGAGGATTTTCCTGTTTTGTGATTATGAGAATTCACTTGTGTGTTGTTGGGGTTTCTATATGAAGGGGTGTTCACCCTATTAGTGGTTCAAGAGTTATGATGGAGTTCCTTGGCTATGTCATATTGGCATGCAGGTGCAGTAAGAAGTATGTAATTGGAAGTAAGGATCAAGATTGTGGTTCGGTGTTGACAAGGATGTCATGAGCTCAGGTGAGGAAGAAGAAGGGATTTGAATGTGTAGAGTAAGCCGGTGTTGTCTCTAGTGTCACCTGAGATCGGTGTTTGGTGAAAGAGGCTTTGTATCCTGGTCATGGGTTCTTGATGTGTTTTGCAGTATTAGTGTGGTCGGTGGTATGGATGTGCAGACTTATTACCTCGTGGGAGAATGACCACGGGAAGATTGTATGAGTGTGACATGTAGTCACGTAATGGATTGAAGATTTAGACTGAGTATAAGGAAGTGTAATATTGCTTATGTGAGAATTTATGCTTGGGAGGCGTTCAGTTCATTGTGTTGTGGATTGTGGGGTGTTTGTCCCAGCTATAATGGTTGTTGTTGAGTGTTATGAGAAGAAGTGGGTTATTATGGACCCACGTAAGGCTATCAGCCTAGTTTGGTGCGAGCAAGATCAACTTGAAGTGTGTGAATGGGTTTAAACAAGATTATGGGCTTCACGTGAGCCATATGTTTTCCTTTCAGTATAGCGCTCCTCAAGGAGGGGTGCTGGAATATCGAATATTGTTCCGTCTTCGTTCATTTTATGTAAGGTTATTATTGTGCCGTGTAAGTTGTGAAACGGCTTGAGAAATTCCTATGTGTTAAGATTCAGCGTAGTGATGATGTTCTGTGAGCAGGAGGGATCTTGAGATTTCAGAGTATATATATATCGCACCTCAGTTGTGCTTAATTTTTATAGCATATGGCTCTATCAGTCTCCCTTGGATGGTATTATGCACTTAGCGTGCTTATGATCAGTATTCAGTAATTTGTAATGGTAGCAATTCAACTCCGTGTATATCTCCTTATGTGAAGTTTATGATGGGATCAGGTGGCACGCCGCCAGGGGTATGTTATTTGGATTGGGTTGCACGCTGCAACAGGGTGATGTCGAGTGAGGTTCCTATATTTATTTTTCTTGTGTTTTTCTTCCTATTTTCTAAGGAAATACATGTTAGTTGTGTGAGTTGAGTAGTCCCTTCCTGAGTCATTTCCTTATGTATCATGTTCGAATTGTGGCCTATTGGCGCATTGTGGCATCATGTGAGACTGTTGGTCATGTATGAGGTGATTGGTTGTCTGAGCAGCTCATACTGGGTGAGACGAGGCTATTGGATCAGGGATCAGTGCGATAAGATTTTATGAAGTATGGTAAAGAACAAAGGCCAGTATTAGCGTAATAATGAGGTGATGATTTTAGTCAAACTTGAGAGAATCAATGTTTGGTTAACTCTGCAATTGGTTAGCAATTTCTACACATCTCCTCTGCTGTGGTGGTATTGTCAGCTTTATAGCAGGATGTATATGTATACCAGCTGATGTATTGGGAGCATCAGATTCGTGGAATTTTGGCTATTAAGGTTCATGGAATGTCATTGTGTTAGATGGTGAATTATGCGGTGCATGGTGCTAACTCCGCAAAGGTACACAGTCGTGTTTTGGTACCTCGTGTGGTAGTTGATACGGTGTGTATATATTGGAATCATGCCTGGCAGAGAATTTCAGGTGTTGGAACTGGGTTCTGAGCTTATTGTATGGATAAAAGAGGATATCTTCAGATTTGATCAAGCTAATGTGCTCAACTGGGTTGTGGTAGAACGGGCAGGTGCACGAGGTGTTAAACAACGATTTCAAATAACTCCAGAGAAGTTCTTGGCACGCTCGAGGACGAACGTATTTTTAAGTGAGGGAGAATGTAACGACCCGACCGGTTGTCTTGAGCTCTAGCGCATCGTTCAGCGGTTTGAAGTCATGAACAACTTTGTTTCAGGTATTATGACTTGTATATGTGGTAGGAATTGAATTTCGGGAAGTTCGGAGTCAAATTGGAAAGAAAATTCTCATTTCAGAAGCCTTAAGTTGGAAGAATCGACTAAGACTGGAATTTAGAGTAAACGACCTTGGAATCAAGATCTGAAGGTTCCAGCAGGTTCGTATGATGATTTCGGACTGGGGCGTATGTTTGGATCGGGTTTTGGATAACCCGGGAGCGTTTCGGCGTATATTGTGGAAGTTAGCATTTTAGAAGGAATTTTATAAGTCTAGGTTGAAGTGCATTTCAGTGTTATTGATGTCCTTTTGGGATTCCAAATCTGGGAATAGCTCCGTATGGTGATTTTGGAGTTGGGAGCGTGATCAGAAGTGAATTCGGAGGTCCGTAGGTCATTTTCAAGTCATTTGGCTAAAGATAGAAATTTGAAGGTTTTTGAGAAGTTTGACCGAGAGTTTGACTTTTTGATATCGGGGTCGGATTCCAATTCTAAAAGTTGGAGCAGTTCCATAAGGTTGAATATGACTTGTGTCCAAAATTTGGGGTCAATCAGACGTTATTTGATAGGTTTCGGCATCAGATGTCGAAGTTTGAAATTTCAAAGTTCATAGAGCTTGAATTGGAGTGAGATTCACGATTTCGACGTTGTTTGATGTGATTTGAGGCCTCGAGTGAGTTCGTATCATGTTTTGGGACATGTTGGTATAACTGGTTAAGGTCCCGAGGGAGTCGGGTGGAGTTCGGAAANCAAGTTGGTATAACTGGTTAAGGTCCCGAGGGCGTCGGGTGGAGTTCGGAAGGTTAACGGAATGAATTTCGGACCAAAGAGTTGCTGAAATTTTCTGCAGAAAGCTGTTTTGACAGCAACCAGTGCAATCGTAGAGCTGAATTTGGAAGCTTATATCTCCAAATATATAAGGATTCTGAAAATTTTCAAAACAAGAAAGTTGTTGCCCTTTTATTCTAGTTTCCAGAAAGTTAAACCATTCATGATTTTGACTTTTTATCATAAAGTTATGACCGATTGAAGATGGCTGGTGGAGCAGTTTCGATATAATTTTCTGATGCAAGGAGCCTACTCTAGAAGCTCATATCTCGGAATATATAAAGAGTTATATGATATACAACCTATCAAATTAAGGATCTTCAAGTCTAGTTTCTAAATCTTCAAACCGTTTGTCATTTGGATATTTCTACAAGAAGTTATGGGCGTTTTAACAGAAGGTGTACATCAAGGGAAAATTGTAATAGGATGTACAACCTGCACAATGCAAGGTACAACTCGATGAAGGCTGGGCAGATTATTTTAAACACGAGTTTTGGCCCATTTCTTTCATTTGGTTTGGATGATTTTGGAGAGCTCAAGGAGGGATTTTCACCAAGCAACACTAGGTACGTGATTTCTTCCTATTTTTGAGTTAAATATGTGATCTTACATGGATTCAGACATGGAAAATTAGTATAAATTTGGGATATTTGGGAAAGACCTAGAATTTGGAATTTTGGACTTTTACCATCAATTTGAGCATGAAAATTAGAGTAAATTGTATAATATGTGCTCATAGGTGAACTAATTTGGGAATTGTACTCATAGGTGAACTAATTTAATATGTGCTACTATTTGTGGGGGCTACGTACGCACGAAGTGACGAGAGTCCGTGCGTAGCTACTATTATGTTTATGTCCGGGTAGTCTAGGACCCAAAAGCATGTTCTATTTGCCGTACTTGTAATTTTACTGATGAAATTAAAATGTTTTAACCTTATCGAACTTGGCAAATGAATTTCTGGAAAAGATTTAAATACTATTTTCATGACCACTAAAAGAGAAATTGTCATTTACTTGAGTACTTGATTTTCCAGATGTAGTCGGGATGGATTGTTGGAATGTGCATGACTGTGTGTGACCGCTTCGAAATTTATATTCCGCGAGCGGGGTGATTTATTCCAATACTCTCATGGGAGCGGGCCGTACTCCACGACGGGTTATTAGATGCATCTATTGTTCGAGCCATTCGACCCTTCGACAGTGCACAATTTACATTTATGTTGGTTTGGGCCGTTCGACCTTCAGCATTGCTTGCGCATGACATTACTATGTCTTTGCTGTGATTTTTACCTGATTATTGGCCTGGAAATTTATATTGTCAACTGAAATGATGAGGATTTTAAAATGTTAAACGTGAAAGAAGTTGCTCGTTATTGTCGTTACTTGTTAACTTGCCTATGATATCCATGCTTAGAGTCACCCTTGAATATATTATATTGACCTCTAGCAAGTGTGAAATTCAACCTCATGTCACTAACTCTTCGATCTTAGGCAGGATACTTACTGAGTACACGTTGTTTTCGTACTCATGCTACAGTTACTGTGCATTTTGTTACACAGGTACCTTCATAGCAATATGGCTGACTTGGAGATTTAGATGAGCTGCATCACTCGGAGACGACTCGCAGTCGGTAGATTCTTCCTCTATGTATTGTACTTTCATTTTTATTCCTTGTCCAATTTGTATTTCGGACAAGCTTTGTAGAAATTGTAAAATTCTTAGAAATTGCTCATGTACTTGTGTCACCGGGTTATGGGATACCTTTGGGATTTAATTTAATAAATGGAATAATTTACCTGTCGTATTTATTTAATAAATTTTTGTTCGCTATTATGGCTTGTAAGTAAAAAGGTAACAAATTCAAAAGAAAGAAGTTAAAACAAGAATTTATTTCAACTAATTAATGATTGGCTTGCCTGACAGTGGTGTCCAGCGCCATCACGGCCTTAATAGATTTTGGGTCGTGACAACATGGTATCAAAGCACTAGGTTCCCTTAGGTTTCACGAATCATGAGAAAGTCTAGTAGAGTCTTGCGGATCGGTGCAGAGACGTCTGTACTTATCTTCGAGAGGCTATAAGGCTGTTAGGAGTACTTCCCTTCTTGATTCCTCATCGTGCGATTCAATTCCTTTGAGGCTTATGCCTATGTTTTTCCTACTCAATCTTATACGCCGCGAAGCTCTTGCTATGAAACGTGGATTTGAGGAATTGAAATGGTGCTACGGATATGGTGCGAGATGTTTTCCATGTGTAGTTGGTTAGGGCTGTTATTGTTGCACTGCAGAAGAATATTATGTTGTTTCAATTCGATTGCTGTGTTTCTGAGAACTTTGAGGCTATGCTCAGATTATTATAATGGTAGACTCCTTGCCCATTTGTCGGGGTAATGAATGACGTGAAAGGAGGTCTTCTCAGAGCGTAATTTTCGAGATTTCAGTATTTTAGTTCCGGCGGAGGAAGGGCAATTGGACTATGAATGTTCAAGTCTAGGGGGATAAAGTAATAAGAATTGGTGTTATCAAGCGAGGTGGAGTTTTCATCTATGATTGGGTATCGCGGTTTTGATCAAATAGAATGTGTTAAGTTCGTCGGTGTTATAGTTCTTTGGTTGCATTGGGTCAGAGTGTTGTGAAGTAGTATTGAAGAAGCGGTTGTCAGAGATTGTGGTGTGTGGTGGTTCAGAAGTGAATAGTTATTTCTAATGAAGGCAGCTCGAGAAAGATGATCTTCGGAGAGTTTGAAAACGTGGTGATCTGCTGGTTTAAGAGCTACCGAGAATGATGTTGAATTGGGCATCATATTGAATGATGCTAGGGAACTTGAGTATTTAGGGAATGCCAACAGAATAATTTAGAAGGATTTCTATGGGGTTCAGAGTGGTGCAAAGAATAGTTTCGGGCTAAGTGGGAGAGTCCCATCGCCTGCAATTGGGTTGCAGAATTATCTTCTCATGAGGTTACGAGTTATCGGTGTATTGGCAAGTTATTGCAGCTAAGGGGAAAGGAGTAAAATGGTAATTATGCACGGGATTTGATAAATGTGTTTAAAAGTTGGCCTTATTGGACCAGGGTTAGGCTTTGGAAGATTCATAATTTATGCTTAAGGCATAGGAGAGTTGTTAGGGTAGTGACTCAGTCACGTGCTTCATTGAAAGGGTGTTCATGTACTAGAAGAGCCTTGGAGTTGATTGTATTCGGGGCCAAGTCAGAGTGGGTGACTCTCAATAGCGGTCCTAGCAAACTCGAAGGTTAAGAATGCAATGTTTAAGGGTTTCAGGCAGCAGTATGATTAAGAAACGAGCTTTTGCAGTATAATTTCTGCGAAAGGGAAAATGGTTGGAGTGTTCTATGATATTTTTCAGCGTGTAGGATAGTGTCGGGGGAGTGAGAGAAGTAAACTCCGGGGTGTAGAAAGATTTTCAGAAGGGTATGAGACGGTTTGTGGGATTGAGATAGCATAGCCTCGTGAGTCAAGGCCACTCGGGATGAGTGAGGATAGAGTTTGTTATGAGTTGAATGGCGTTACTATTGTTTCTGAGGCGATAAGGATGATTAAAAGAAGATAGATTGGTTAGCCATGGTTAGAATGGCACATGTGCGAGAGTGATCAGTTCCTTCAATGTGGTTAAGTTATGCATGTGGTTTGTTCCGGCGTGTGCGAGGCTTGTCAGCCGCCATAATGGATTTATTTGGAAACATTCAAGTATTATGGCTTGTCAGGTGTAGGCGGACCCCGGAAGGATCATGGGGGTATAAACTATTCCCTTAGGATTTTCCTATTTTGTGATTATGAGAATTCACTCGTGTGTTGTTGGGGTTTCTATATGAAGGGGTGTTCACCCTATTAGTGGTTCAAGAGTTATGATGGGATTCCTGCGCTATCTCATATTGGCATGCATGTGCAGTAAGAAGTATGTAATTGGAAGTAAGGATCAAGATTGCGGTTCGGTGTTGACAAGGATGTCATGAGCTCGGGTGAGCAAGAAGAAGGGATTTGAATGTCTAGAGTAAGCAGGTGTTGTCTACAGTGTCACCTGAGATTGGTGTTTGGTGAAAGAGGCTTTGTATACTGGTCATGTGTTCTTGATGTGTTTTGCAGTATTAGCGTGGTCGGTGGTATCAATGTGCAGACTTGTTACCTCGTGGGAAAGGTCGTGGGAGCATGATGATGTGTTGCTAGAATTCATGGTTTAACGCATTATGTGCCTTACATTTTATGTGCGTAATGATAAAAATACACTTTTATGTGCATAATGGAATCTATTTCATGTGTAGGTGAATTGGAGATGGAAGACGAGCTAAATGGATTCATAATGTCAAAAATTTGCTCAAGAGTCGAAATAGTAAAACAATACCAAAATTCTGAAATATAGTCAATTTTCTTCAATTTTCATTTATACATTGAAAGTTTAACGTTTTCTAACTTGGTTGTACAAGTGCATGCCTAGAAACTCATCGAGAATTGGTGAAGTAGTTGAAGCCTTATTAGACCCCAAGAAAGTTTTCAAGGCCCTAAACCGGGCCAACCGGAAAAGCAAACAACAACTATCAATTGAACAACTTGAACCCGACATGGAAGATCCAAACAACAGGAACAACAATGGGGATGATGTGGTAGACCCAATTGTGTAGATAGGGGCAGAGGATCCTTTATATGACTTGGCACAACCAACAATAGCGTATTTGGCCACTGCAATACTAGTCCCTCAAATTCAGGCTGAATCTTTCCAGACTACAAATAATATGCTGCACTTGTTGCAGAAAAAAGGGACTATTCTCAGGGTCATACATCGAAGACCCCCAACAAAATTTGAAGAATTTCCTATCGATTTGCAAAACACAAAGGCAGCCAAACGTCACTAAGGAAGCAATAAAACTATTGTTGTTTCCATTCTCAGTGACTGGAGCAGCCCAGACTTGGCTAAACTCACTCCCCATCAATTCCATTACCACATGGGAGGAGTTAGTTAAGCAGTTCGTGAACAAATTTCATCCACCCAACAAAACAACTCAAAAAATTGATGAAATCTTGAGCTTCAGACAGAAACTAGTTGAAACATTGCAGGAGACATGGGAACGATTTAAGGGAATGCTAGTTATCTATCCACATCATGGTATTTCAGAGCAGATGTTGGGATAACGTTTTTATATGGGTCTGGCTGATACTATAAAGGCAAATGTTGATGCTTCAGCTGGTGGAGCATTCTTGAGCAAAACGTGGAGAGAGAGTTAGATCTTGCTTGATAAAATGGAACAGAATTTAGGATGGACAACAAGGAATGCACCCATTATTCCTGTAGTTCATTCAGTGCCATTCAATCCATCCAATACTATTACAGAGAACATGGACACCTTGATAACACGTATGAGCATACTAACTAAGAAGGTGGAAGAATCAGGGCAAAAGCACTNAGCAGGTACACATCGTGGATACAACCAATGGGGGCTTATGCACATCTTGCATTAGTCAACCATTTGGTAATCAGTGGAATGCAGAATGTGATCACCCTCCTTATCCAGAAAACATGAATTATGTGTCGAATTATGGAAGACAGAGACAAGGGGGGGGGGGGCAGAACTGGGGTCAACAAGTTCAACCATATAGACCACCTCACCAACAACAGAATAGTGGAAATATGGGTGTCATGAGACCACAAGGTAATGCAACACCATATCAGAGGCCACAAGGTTATAACCATCAGAATCAACAACACGCATACTACCCTCCTCAGCATCAACAGGGGGAAGGCAAGAAGATGGGTTCTCCAGGTTAGAAGCTATGATGCAGCAGGTTATTGGGGGAAGGCAATAACCTGCTGCATCATAGCTTCTAACTTGGAGAACCCATCTTCTTGCCAAAATCAGTGAGAGAGTAGATGTACATGATGCAACTATTAAAAATATTGAAGTACAGTTGGGCCAGATATCTATGGCAGTGAACAATCGTCCTCGTGGGACTTTACCTGCAGATACTCAGGTAAATCCTACGAACCAGGGCCCAAGGAAACTGATGGCAGTGACTGTCCGCAATGGAAGGGACTTAGACTTGGAACTAGAGAGAGCTCATGAAAGCAGGCAGGCCGAGACACTGGTACCCATGCCGATTGAACTTTATGATTCAACAAACTTGACCAAGGTAACAGTGCAACCTACTGAAGGAGAACCCAGTGCACAGAGTGAGACTGAAAAATAAGTGGATATAGCCCAGGAGCCGATAGTTGAGGTGGAGGCTGAGAAAGAAAAGTCCCAAATCACTGGGAAAAAGAGACCGCCAGCTCCATTCCCTCAGGGGCTGGCCAAATACCAAAAGGATGAACAGTACAAAAAGTTCTTGGACATGCTAAAGCAAATACATGTAAACATCCCATTGATTGATGCATTGAAAGAAATGCCTGGTTATGCTAAAATGATGAAGGACTTGATGTCCAGAAAATTTGACTTCCAAGATCTGGCTACTGTCACCCTTACTCAGACTTGTAGTGCAGTGGTGACACGTCCTATTGCTGAAAAGTTGTCTGACCCAGGGAGTTTTACAATTCCGTGTACCTTTCGCCAAAGCTCTATGTGACTTGGGGGCTAGCCTTAATCTAATGCCGCTGGCCATATATGAAAGACTGGGGATTAGTAGAGCAGACCAACTTCAATGTTATTACAGCTAGCTGACAAGACGGTAAAGACACCGTCAGGCTTTCTGGATGATATATTGGTGCAAGTGGGGAAGTTTGTGTTCCCTGCTGACTTTGTGATACTAGATTGTAAGNCCCGGAAGAAGATGATGCGTCCCTGACTGTTGGGGACCCTTTGACTGAATGTTTGATGAATCTAGATTATATAAATGGTGAAGAACTGGCAGGTTGGGTGTTAGCACTTGAAGCAAAAAGGGTTTGGCCGAAGGCTCTTGAGTTTGAGTCATTATACTTAGAGAAAAGAGAGAGCCCGCCGGCCAAGCCAACTGTTGAAGAACCACCCAGGTTGGAACTGAAACCACTGCCACCTTATCTGGTTAATAGGAACAAAGAAACCATGGATGGTGACGTACATGAAGTGCTAGTAGAGAAGGCCAGACTGGATTTTAAGGATGTCGATGTGGTAGAAAAGATACTAGAGTTAACCAAGGACATTGATAATACATATTTTGTTGAATCTAGTGTCATTAGTGTTGAGGATGTTGATACACACTCCAACCATTTTTTCACATTGTGTTTGGATGATGATATGAAAATAGAGTCATCCAAACCACCTGAGGAGTCAAGGAATAAGGAACAAGATGCCTACATTCTGGAATTCTTCTTGCCAGAAAGTCGGGAATACACATCTCATCGAAAGGCCAAGAAGCGCAGATTACTACATTGTTTTATTGGGCCAGTCAGATTAGTTCCACCACCCCAGGAGCATGATCATAGAGCAGAATCAAAACTTGAGGTCCAATTCATAAGTTCAAAGTAGAGGAATATAGTGATTCAAGCATTTATTCGAAGGAGCATGGAAAGCAAAACTAATGGAAAGGATGACGACGCGGCCTGATCAGGGAGTTTCTTGCACCTTACTTTTATTTCTTATTTTATCTATATGTGATGCACCGAGGACATTGCATGATTTAAGTGTGGGGTGGTGTACATATTTATTGTGGTTTGTTGTATTTAGTGTGTTTTTTTGTTAGTAGTTTTAGCTTTTCATGCTTGTAAGTGTTTCTTTTTTGTAAGTTTTGTAGCTTTTTCTGTTAGTCTTTTTATTTTAGGTAGAACAAAACAGAAAAAAAAAGTTAGAAATATGTGGAGTCTTCCCGACAATGGATCTCCTAGACAGTCTCTTGAGGGAAGTAAGTCTAGAGAAAATACCAAAAAGATTTTTGTTTTAGGTAGTGTAGTAAATTCCCCTTGATTTTTCTTTAGACCAAGGTTCTTTTCCAAGGGTTTTTAATTGAAATGGGTGTAGGTAGTTTTTTAATTTTTAGGAGTAGTAACCACATGGTTGAGGGATTAATCATAGCAATATCTCGGAACATTGTGATGCCTTGAGAATAGTCAGTACTTTGGTTGTGACGCTTAGGCTCAATTTTTTTGACTCCAGGATAAATACCTTAAATCGTTGATTCTTTAATTTGCTTAACTGCTTTGACTGGAGTGTCGTGATAGATCCAATCCTGAGTGAGTTGTGTGCCATGTGTGTGTGAGGTTTGTATGTTATTATGTGCATTGCATTTGATGTCTAGAACTTGCCCCGTGTGTGTGCAAAGCAAAATAGTAGTTTTGTTCAGTCTTAGAAGTGATATATGCATTTCTTTGTTGAGCCAGCTATATATATTTTACCCACCTAATTGTTATGTATCGTAGTTAACCCCGTTGAGCCTATAATCCTGTTTCTTTGGCAACCACATTACAAGCCATACCCCTTTGTTTGAATCGATCATATATTTGAACCTTGTCACCTCTCGTAAGCACTGGAAATGTGATGAAATAGGGAAAAGTTAAAGTGTGGGGTGGTAGGTTGGTTTTTGAGGGGAACAATTGAAATAAGGATAAAGGTGCACTGCTTTGGAAAAGTAAGAGTCAGTTAGAAAAAAAAAGAGAAAAAGAAAAAAAGAATAGTTGTATTGTTGTGAAAAGAAAANTATTAAAGTGCTTAGGGAGGAGTAGTCACTCTTATATCTAAATATATCCTACCTGTCCCGCAGCCTACATTACAACCAAATAAAGTCCTACTTGATCCTAGGCTGAATGAACTCGATTTGTAGAGTAGTACACTACGGGCAAGCCTATGGTGCATCTTTTGCGGCGTATGAATATTATTTCTGAGAGTGAGTGAATTCTTTCTATCTTGAGTTCCTAAGTATTCTTTAATGTCATTGTGTGTGGAACTAGCTCTTTGATTTGGTGAGAGCACATGATTCATGAAGGAAAGGTAATGTTGTTGACCTCTATGTTAGAGTAGTGAGTGGATTTTGGATAAAGCATGGTATATGTGAGTCAATTATTGAGGCGAGGATGTCACACCTCTGTGCTTAAACTATTTTAAATATTCTTGGTATAACGTGTTAAGGGATTTGCTTAATAAGTTGTGTTCATGAGTGTAGTTTGATTGCTCGAGGATGAGCAAATGTTTAAGTGTGAGGTGTTAATGTGTGGCTAGAATTTATGGTTTAACGCATTATGTGCCTTGCATTTTATGTGCGTAATGATAAAAATACACTTTGTATGTGCATAATGGAGTCTATTTCATGTGTAGGTGAATTGGAGATGGAAGCCGAGCTAAATGGATGCATAAACGTCAAAAATATGCTCAAGAGTTGAAAAGGAGTGAACCGGGCTATAGCTGGGCGTTTGAGCTGTAAAGCCTGGTCATACAAGGCTTTATCTAGGCGTTTGGACCATAAAGCCTGGTAGGACCAGGCGTTTGGGGGGCGTTTGTGCCCTAACGCCAGGCCTGGCCAGGTTTTATCCGAGCGTTTGGGCTATAAAGCCTGGTCCCTGGTCTGGCCCAATCCGAGTTTTGAAGATTCTAAGTGTTTCCCGGTTTGACTAGAAGTATCCTACATGTTTAGGGTTTGTCCCAAACATATAAATAGACCCAAAAACAGAAATTTGAGGGGGAGATGCCGTTAGAGTCAAGGGAAGATTGTGGAATACTACTCAGCAAAGAAAAACATTGATTTTTTACATCTTTTATTCCTTACTTTGTAGTTTTATTATGCAAGTTATTTTGGATTTGATTATGATGAGCATGAGTAGCTAATTTCTTTAATCTAGGGTTTGGTGGAACCCGTTGGGGGATGAACTTATTGTGATATTAATATAGCTTTGATTGGTTGATTAAACTCTATTTGTTCAACTACGTTCTTGTTGTAGTTGATTGAAGGGCCCTCAATTAGCTGTTCCTATTTATTATGTATCTACTTGAGAGAGAGTGCATATTTAGGTAGTTGTTTGAAAAACATCACTCCCGGAGTATAGACGAAAGTCATAACCTAGGGTTTAGAGGTTGGATTAAAATAACGATACTTCGGGTGCAATCTAAAGTGAACTGTAATGAAATCTAGCTAGCGTAACTTGAGAGAGTGCATCTAGTAAATTATCATAATTACTTGAGAGAGATTTATGATATATAGAATGTTCATGATTGATAGAGACAACTAATCAAACTATAAGAAGTATCCGAGAAGGAAGTTCACCGACGGGGGAAACCATAACCTTAGACCTTTATTATAATTGCTTACACCATATTGTTAGTTAATCGTTAGTTTATTAATTTTGCCAGTAGAAATAGTAAAACATTACCAATTGATATTCAAATGTCTTGAGAAAATTGATTAAGTAAAAGTTGAGTATTCTGACAGCTTGATTGATATGTAAATTCCCTGTGGGATCGACTCTGGGCATAATACCCCGAATTATATTTGCAGCGCCTGTTTAGTCTTTTTATAAGACATAGTTGAGCGTGATCACATGACCACAGAAAGATCGTATGAGTGTGACATGTAGTCACGTAATGGATTGAAGATTTAGACCGAGTATAAGGAAGTGTAATATTGCTTATGTTAGAATTTATGCTTGGGAGGTGTTCAGTTCATTGTGTTGTGGATTGTGGGGTGTTTGTCCCGGCTATGATGGTTGTTCTTGCGTGTTATTAGAAGAAGTGGGTTATTATGGACCTAGGTAAGGCTATCAGCCTAGTTCGATGCGAGCAGAATCAACTTGAAGTGTGTGAATGGGTTTAAACAGGATTTTGGGCTTCACGTGATGCAGATGTGTTCCTTTCAGTATAGTGCTCCTCAAGGAGGGATGCTGGAATATCGGATATTGTTCCATCTTATTTCATTTCATGTAAGGTTATTATTGTGCTGTGTGAGTTGTGAAACGGCTTGAGAAATTAGTATGTGTTAAGATTCAATGTAGTGATGATGTTATGTGAGCATGAGGGCTCTTGAGATTTCAGAGTATATATATATCGCACCTCATTTGTGCTTAATT
The DNA here is from genome assembly GCA_005239525.1 of Nicotiana knightiana. Classification (NCBI taxonomy): domain Eukaryota; kingdom Viridiplantae; phylum Streptophyta; class Magnoliopsida; order Solanales; family Solanaceae; genus Nicotiana; species Nicotiana knightiana. Next base: position 22,019 of record ML377740.1, on the reverse strand, counting down.
TTTATAGCATATGGCTCTATCAGTCTCCCCAGGATGGTATTAGCGTGCTTATGACCGGTATTCAGTAATTTGTAATGGTGAGCAATTCAGCTCCGTGTATATCTCCTTATGTGAATTTTATGATGGGATCGGGTGGCACGCCGCCACGGGTATGTTATTTGGATTGGGTTGCTCGCCGCAACAGGGTGATGTTAAGTGAGGTTCCTATATTTATATTTCTTGTGTTTTGTTTCCTATTTTCTAAGGAAATCCATGTTAGTTGCGTGAGTTGAGTAGTCCCTTCCTGAGTCATTTCCTTATGTATCATGTTCGAATTGTGGCCTATTGGCGCATTGTGAGACTATTGGTCATGTATGGGGTGATTGGTTGTCTGAGCAGCTCATACCGGGTGAAACGAGGCTATTGGATCAGGGATCAGTGCGATAAGATTTTGTGAAGTATGGTAAAGAACAAAGGACGGTATTAGCGTAGTAATGAGGTGATGATTTTAGTCAAAAGAATATAATCAATGTTTGGTTAACTCTGTAATTGGTTAGCAATTTCTACACATCTCCTCCGTTGTGGTGGTATCGTCAGCATTGTAGCAGGATGTATATGTATATCAGCAGATGCATTGGGAGCATCAGATTCGTGGAATTTTGGCTATTAAGGTTTGTAGAACGTCATTGTGGTTAGATGGTGAATTATGCGGTGCATGGTGCTAACTCAACAAAGGTACACAGTCGTGTTTTAGTACCTCGTGTGGTAGTTGATACGGTTTTTATATATTGGAAACAGGCCTGGCAAAGAATTTCAGGTGTTGGAACTGGGTTCTGAGCTTATTGTAAGGGTAAAAGAGGATATCTTTAGATTTGATCAAGCTAATGTGCTCAACTGGGTTGTGGTAGCACGAGCAGGTGCACGAGGTGTTAAACAGTGATTTCAGATAAGTCCAGAGCAGTTCTTGGCAGTGGGAGAGAATGTAACGACCCGGCCGGTCGTCTTGAGCTCTAGCACATCGTTCATTGGTTTGAAGTCATGAGCAGCTTTGTTTCATGTATTATTACTTGTAGGTGTGGTCAAAATTGAATTTTGGGATGTTCGGAGTCAAATTGGAAAGCAAATTCACATTTCAGAAGCCTTAAGTTGGAAGAATTGACTAAGACTGGAATTTGGAGTAAACGACCTCGAAATCCGGATCTGAAGGTTCCAACAGGTTCGTATGATGATTTCGGACTGGGGCGTATGTCCGGATCGGGTTTTGGATCACCAGGGAGCGTTTCGGCGTATATTGTGGAAGTTAGCATTTTAGAAGGAATTTCATAAGTCTGAGTTGAAGTGCATTTCAGGGTTATTGATGTCCGTTTGGGATTCTAAATCTGGGAATAGCTCCGTATGGAGATTCTGGAGTTGGGAGCATGATCATAAGTGAATTCGGAGGTCCGTAGATCATTTTGAAGTCATTTGGCTAAAGATAGAAATTTGAAGGTTTTTGAGAAGTTTGACCGAGAGTTTGACTTTTTGGTATCGGGGTCGGATTCTAATTCCGAACGTTGAAGCAGGTTTGTAAGGTCGAATATGACTTGTGTGCAAAATTCGGGGTCAATTGGACGTGATTTGATAGGTTTCGACATCAGATGTAGAAGTTTGAAATTTCAAAGTTCATAAAGCTTGAATTGGAGAGCGATTCATGATTTCGACGTTGTTTGATGTGATTTGAGGCCTCGAGCTATTTTGTATCATGTTTTGGGACATGTTGGTATAATTGTTTAAGGTCTCGAGGGCCTCGGGTGGATTTCGGAAGGTTAACGGAATGAATTTCGGACCAAAGAGTTGCTGAAATTTTCTGCAGAAAGCTATTTTGACAGCAACTAGTGCAATCGCGGAGCTGAATTTGGAAGCTTATATCTCAAAATATGTAAGGATTCTGAAATTGAAAAAAAAAACAAGTTGTAGCCCTTGCATTCTAGTTTCCGTAAAGTTAAACCATTCATAATTTTGACATTTTATCATAAAGTTATGATCGATTGAAGATGGCTGGTGAAGCAGTTTCGATAGAATTTTCTGATGCATGGAGCCGAATTTAGAAGCTCATATCTCGGAATATATAAAGAGTTATATGATATACAACCTATCAAATTAAGGATCTTCGAGTCTAGTTTCTATATCTTCAAACCGTTTATAATTTGGATATTTCTACAAGAATTTATGGGCGTTTTAACAGAAGGTGTACATCAAGGGAAAATTGTAATAGGATGTATAACCTGCATAACGCAAGGTACAACTCGATGAAGCCTGGGCAGATTGTTTTAAACACGAGTTTTGGCCCATTTCTTTCATTTGGTTTGGACGATTTTGGAGAGCTCAAGGAGAGATTTTCACCAAGCAACAATAGGTAAGTGATTTTTTCCTATTTTTGAGTTCAATATGTGATCTTACATGGATTTAGACAAGGAAAATTAGTATAAACTTGGAATTTTTGGGGAAGACCTAGAATTTGGAATTTTGGACTTTTACCATGAACTTGAGCATGAAAATTAAAGCAAAATGTATAATTGAGTTAGTAAAGCTATGGGTAGAATTTATCTTCGAAATATTTCGCAATCCGGGCACGTGGGCCCGAGGGTATTTTGGTAAACTTTTTGAGCGGAGTTGGGAACTTATATTATTTGAATTGTTACAAGTAGTAGAGTAAATTTTTATTGGTTTGCCTGTTATTTGAATAGTTTTGGGGCGTTGTGCATCAATTGGAGTCGTCGGAAGAGCTTGGAAGCTTGTTATGGAATTTCAGATCGAGGTAAGTCTCCTTTCTAACCTTATGAGGGGAAATTGTCCCCATAGGTGAACTAATTTTATATGTGCTACTATTTGTGGGGGCTACGTACGCACGAAGTGACGAGAGTCCGTGCGTAGCTACTATTATGTTTATGTCCGGGTAGTCTAAGACCCAAAAGCATGTTCTATTAGCCGTACTTGTAATCTTACTGATGAAATTAATATGTTTTAACCTTATCGAACTTGGCAAATGAATTTCTAGAAAAGATTCAAATACTATTTTCATGACCACTAAAAGGGAAATTATCATTTACTTGAGTACTTGATTTTTTCGATGTAGTCGGGGTGGATTATTGGAATGTGCATGACTGTGCGTGACCGCTTCGCAATTTATATTCCGCGAGCACGGTGATTCCTTCCACTACTCTCATGGGAGCGGGCCGTACGCCACTGTGGGTTAATAGATGCATCTATGGTTCGAGCCGTTCGACCCTTCGGTAGTGCACAATTTACATTTATGTTGGTTAGGGCCGTTCGACCCTCGACATTGCTTGCGCATGATATTACTGCATATTTGCTGTGATTTTTACCTGATTACTAGCCTGGAAATTATATATTTTCAACTGAAATGATGAGGATTTTACAATGTTATACGTGAAAGATGTTGCTATTTATTGTCGCTACTTGTTAACTTGCCTATGATATCCATGCTTAGAGTCACCCCTGATTATATTAAATTGACCTCTAACAAGTGTCAAATTCGACCTCTCGTCACTACCTCTTCAAGGTTAAGCGGGATACTTACAGAGTACATGTTGTTTTCGTACTCATGCTACACTTGCTGTGCATTTTGTTGCACAGGTACCTTCATAGAAATATGGCTGACTTGGAGACTTAGACGAGCTGCATCACTCGGAGACGACCCGGATTCGGCAATGTCTTCCTCTATGTATTTCACTTTCATTTTTATTCCTTGTCCAATTTGTATTTCGGACAATCTTTGTAGAAATTGTAAAATTCTAAGAAATTGCGCATGTACTTGTGTCATCGGGTTCTGGGATGTGTTTGAGATTTAATTTAATAAAATGCAATGGTTTACCTGTCGTATTTATTAAATAAATTTTTATTCGCTATTATGACTTGTAAGTAAAAAGGTAACAAATTCAAAAAAAAATATTAAAACATGAATTTATTTCGACTAATTAATGATTGGCTTGCCTGACGGTGGTGTCCGGCGCCATCACGACCTTAATAGATTTTGGGCCGTGACAAGAACCATCATAGTTAGGGGATGGGGGAAGATAAGAAGTATAAGCACAACCATAAAAGTGACCTGTCACGACCCAAAATCCCTAAGGTCGTGATGGCGCCAGACGTCCATGTCAGGCAAGCCAACTCATTCATTAATTGAAACAACTTTCCGGTTTTAAAATATTTATGAAAATATTTCTTTTTCCTAAATTACATATTAACCAAATAAAAATCTGTTAATTAAAAACAATGGTTTAAAGATTACACTTAAGCAATTATATCCCAATACATAACCTAGAACCCGGTGTCACAAGTACATGAGCAATTTCTAAGAATTCAACAATCATTACAAGCCTGTCCGAAATACAACTAGACAAGGTAATTTAAATGAAATAGATACAATGCGAAGGAGACTCTGTCAGTTGAGGATCACCTCCTGATGATGCAGCTCACCTAAGTCTCCGAATCCTCCACATTGCTATGAAAGTACCTATGCAATAAAAATGCACAACAAGTGTAGCATGAGTACAAAACTACGTGTACTCAGTAAGTCGCCTGTCTAACCTCAGAGAGGTAGTGACAAGAGGTCAAATTAGACACTTACTAGGGTCCGACAATATAATATATGACAGAATATGATGAAATATAGTAGACATGTAAGACAGTGAGCAGCGAGTACATATCAAGTACAGAAATCCAAGTAACCACTGAGAATAAACAACAATGTACACTTTCCTTTTTGCCAAATACATGTCAAGCCGATACCAATAGAATAGTACCAAATAGTCATGCGCACATAATGGTAAGACAACCAGCCAGATTTATAAGATATTCATGCCCGTGCACTGCCGAGGATCGAACGGCCCGTACCAAAAGTGCACCTCCCCACAAAGTACTCACATCTATGCACTGCCGAGGATCGAATGGCCCATACCAAAAGTGCATCTCTCAACCTCTCTATGCACTGCCGAGGATCGAACGACCCATACCAAAAGTGCATCTCTCAACCTCTCTATGCACTACCGAGGATCGAACGGCCCGTACCAAAAGTACATCTCTCAATATAATAATCCTCTCTGTGCACTGCCGAGGATCGAACGACCCGTCCCATAAGTGCACCTCTCAATATAATAATCATAACTATGCACTGCGGAGGATCGAACGGCCCGTACCAAAAGTGCATTCTAAACCCGTCGTGGCGTACGGCCCACTTGCATGAGAGTAGGGGAAATAACACTTCACTCGCGGAATGTAAATTGTGAAGCGGTGACATGAAGACATGCACAATCAACAATCCACCCCGAACACGTCGGGAACACAAATACTCAAGTAAATGACCGATTTCTCTTTTAAAACCACAAATAGTATTTAAATCCCTTTTTCGTAAGTCACTTGCTGAGTTTTATATGACATTTAATAACACAACCTTATTCGGAAATACAATTGTCACGAAGGAAATAATTTTTTTTTTTATTTAGAAAATAAACTCTAATCTTTCTTAGTCATTAAATTACAATTTCGATTATATTAGGAGTATAACATCATAGACAAGATCACAGGTACAATAGGTAGGGCATGCTAGTGGGTCCTAGGCTACCCGGATATGGCATAGTAGTAGCTACGCACGGACTCCCATCACCTCATTCGTACGTAGCCCCCGAAGACAATAACACATACTTAATTAATTCACCTAGGGGATAATACCCCCTCACAAAGTTAGAAAAGAGACTTACCTCGCTCCGAAATTTTATACCCGGTTTCCAAGCCTCTATGTCGACTTTAATGGATGCACAATGCCCCCAAACTATCCAAATAATGATAAACCAATGAAAATATACTCAAATATTTATTAAAAATTCAGAGTATATAAGCTCCCATCTTCACTCAAGCAATTGACCAAAATGCCCTCGGGCCCACGTGCGCACGTGCCCGGATTCCGAAATTTATCGAAATAAATTCTACCCATAACTTTACTAACTCAAATATATAATTTGTTACAATTTTCATTTTTAAATTCATGGGAAAAGTCCAAAATTCCAAGTTCTAGGTCTTCCCCAAAAATCCCAAATTTATACAAAGTTTCCATGTCTAAATCCATGTAAGATCACATATTTAACTCTAAAATAGGAAGAAATCACTTACCTTGTGTTTCTTGGTGAAAATCCCTCCTTGAGCTCTCCAAAATCATCCAAGCCAAATGAAAGAGATGAAAGAAATGGGCCAAAATTCGTGTTTAAAACAATCTGCCCATGCTTCATCGAGTTGTTCGTTGCGCTTGTGCTGTGCAGGTTGTACATCCTATTACTATATTTCCTTGTTGAACACCTTCTGTTAAAACATACGTAACTCCTTGTAGAAATATCCAAATAACAAACGGCTTAAATATTTAGAAACTAGACTCGAATATCTTTAATTTGATAGGTTGTACACCATATAAAGCTTTATATATTCCAATATATGAGCTTCTAAACTTGGCTCCATTCATCAGAAAATTCTGGCGATACTGCTCCACTTACCATCTTCAATCAGTCATAACTTTTTGTATAAAACTCCAAATGAAAAATGGTTTAATATTATGAAAATTATACATAAATATGTACAACTTTCAAGTTTTGTAAATTTTCAGATTCTTTATAGATTCCTATATATACGTTTCCAAATTTAGCTCTTCGATGCATAAATTGCTGTCCCAAAAAAGATTTGCTGCAGAATTTTCAGCAGCTATTTTGGTCCGTAATCCATTCCGTTAACCTTCCGAAATCAACCCGAGGCCCTCGATATCTTAACCAATTATACCAACATGTCTCAAAACATGATACGAACTCGCTCGAGGCCTCAAATCATATCAAACAGTGTCGAAATCATGAATCGCACTCCAATTCAAGCTTTATAAACTTTGAAATTTCAAACTCCTACATCCGATGCCAAAACCTATCAAATCACGTCCGGTTGACCCCAAATTTTGCACACAAGTCATATTCAAAATTGCGGACCTGCTTCAACTTTCGGAATTGGAATCCGACCCCGATATCAAAAAGTCAAACTCTCGGTCAAACTTCTCAAAAACCTTCAAATTTCTATCTTTAGCCAAATGACTTCAAAATGACCTCCGGACATCCGAATTCACTTTCGATCGCGCTCCCAACTCCAGAATCGCCATACGGAGCTATTCCCAGACTCAGATCCCAAACGGACCTCTATAACACTGAGATGCCTTCCAACCCAAACTTATGAAATTCTTCTAAAATACTAACTTCCACAATATACGCCGAAACGCTCCCGGGTTATCAAAAATCCGATCAGGACATACGCTCAAGTCCGAAATCATCATACGAACATGTTGGAACCTTCAGATCCTGATTCCAAGGTCGTTTACTCAAAATTATAATCTTAGTTGATTTCACCAACTTAAGGCTTCTGAAATGAGAATTGTCTTTCCAAATCAATTCTAAACTTCCTGGAATTCAATTCCGACCACGCCCACGTGTCATAATACCTGAAACAAAGCTTCTCACGACTTCAAACCGCTGAACGACGCGCTAGAGCTCAAAACGACCGATTGGGTCATTACATTCTCCCCCACTTAAACCGACGTTCGTCCTCGAACGTGCTAAGAACTGCTCTGGAGTTACCTGAAACCACTGTTTAACATCTCAAGCACCTGCCCGTGCTACCACAACCCAGTCGAGCACAATAGCCTGATCAAATCTGGAGATTTCTTCTTTATCCATATAATAAGCTCAGAATTCATTCAAACACCTGAAATTTCTTTGCCCGGCCTAGTTCCAACATATAAACACCGTATCAACTACCACACGATATACCAGATCATAACTGCATACCCTTGCTGAGTTGGCACCATGCGCCGCATAACCCATCGTCTGACCACAATGAACTCCCTGAACCTTAATAGCCAAAATTCCACGAATCTGATGCTCCTAATGCACCTCATAACAAATATAGATTTACCCTGCTATAATGATGACGATACCACCACATCGGAGGAAACGTGCAGAAATTCATACTCAACTGCAGTGTTAACAAATCTTTGAATACCTCATCTTGACTAAAATCATTACTTTAGTATGAACCTGAATAATGGTATTTGTTCTTTAATATACACTTCACATAACCTCATCGCACTGATCCTTGATCCAAAAATCTCGTCTCACCCAGTATGAACTGCTCAGACAACAAACCACCCCAACATGACCAACAGCCTCACATGATACCACGTCGCGCCAATAGGCCATAACTCGAACATGATAATAAGAAATGACTCAGGACGGAACTATTCAGCTCACGCAACTAATATGAGTTCTTACCAGAAAATAGGGAATAAAACACAAGAAAAAAAATACATCTCAACCCTTCTCATAATCACACTGTTGCGGCGTGCAACACGATCTGAATAACATATCCGTGGTGGCGTGCCACATGATCCCATCATAAAACTCACAAAAGAAATATACACGGAGCTGAATCGCTCACTATTACAAATTACTGAATATCGATCACAAGCACACTAAGTGCATAATACCGTCCTAGAGAGACTGATAAAGCCGTAAGCTACATAAATCAAGCACAACTGAGGTGCGATATACATATACATATACACTCTGGATCTCAAGAGCTATCCTGCTCACATAACATCCCCACTACGCGGGACCTCAACACATAAGAAATTATCAAAGCTGTTTCACAACTCACACGGCACAATCACGATCACACATGAATCTGACGAAGATGGAACAACACCCGTTGTTCTAATACCTTTCCGTGAAAAGCGCTCTACTGAAAGGAACATGCCTGGCTCATACGGAGCCCATAATCATATTTAAATCCATCCACAAACATCGAGCTACCTTGCTCGCACCAACTATGCTAATAGCTTTTGCTTGGGTCCATATTAACCCACCTTCTCTCGTAATACACGAGAACGACCATCATCACCGGGACTAACACCCCATAATCCATAATCAACTGAACTGAACACCCTCCAGGCATAAATTCTCAATTAAGCAATATTGCACTTCTTTATACTCAGTCCAAATCTGAAATCCATCAAGTGACTACATGTCATACTTTACACAATGTTTTCGCGTTCATGCTTCCACGACCTTCCACAAAAGGCAACAAGTCTGCCCATCCATAACACCGACCACAGTGAGTCCGCAAAACACATCGAGAACCCAGGACCAGGGTACAAAGCCTCCTTCACCGAATACCGATCTCATGTGACACTGAAGATAACACCAACTTACTCTGAACTTTCAAATCACTTTGTCTTGCTCTTTCGAGCTCATGATATCCTTATAAACATCGGACCTAAATCTCGATTCTTACTCCCAGTTACATACTTCTTACCGCACCTAACATGCCAATACGAGGTAGCACAAGAATTCCATCACAACTTCCGAACCACCAATAGGGTGAACACTTCATCATATAGAAACTTTTTACTTGACTCAATTCAAGAGTACCATCTCAACACACGAGTGAATTCCCATTATTACCCAATCATGCAAATCCTTAAGTAGTAGTCTATACCACCATAACCCTTCGGGGGTCCGCCTACACCTGACAGGCCATAGCACTCAAATGCTCCCACATGAGACCGTTACGACGGCCGAAAAGCCCCGCACACACCGGCACAAACCACATGCTTAACTAAATCACATCAAAGGAACCGATCACTGCCGCAAATGTGCCAGTTCAACCATGGCTAATCAATCTATCTTCAATTAATCATCTTCAATTGCCTCAAGAATAATAACAACTTCTTTCAACCCATAACAAACTCAACCCTCACTCATCCCGAGTGACCTTGATTCACGAGACTACGCTGCCCAAATCCCGCAACCCGTCTCATACCCTTCTGATAATTCTTTTCTACAATCCGGAGTCTATTTCTCTCACTCCTTCAATGCTATCCTGCGTGCTAAAACATATCATAGAACATTCCAACCATCCTTTTTTTTTCTCAGGGATTACTCTGCAAAAGCTCAATTCTCGATCATAATGCTTCCTGAAATCCTTAAACGCCACATTCTTAACTTTTGAACTCACTAGGACCGCTAGTGAGAGTCACCCACTTCGACTGGCCCCGAATACAATCAACTCCAAGGCTCTCCTAGCACAGGAACACCCTTTTCAATGAAACACGTGACTGAGTCACTAACCTGACAAATCACCTATGCCTTAAGCAAAATTCTGGATCTTCCAAAGCCTAACCCTGCCCCGACAGGGCCAAATTTTGCACACATTCATCAAATCCCTTGCACAATCAGCATTTTACTCCTTTACCTTAGCTGAAACAACTCGCCAACACGCCAAAAATTCGCAACCCTGTCAGAAGACAACCCTACAGCCCTACTGCAGATGGTGGGACTCCCCCACTTAGCCCGAAGCCACTCCTTGCACCACTCTAGACCCTGCTGAGACCCTTTCTCCTTTGATAACACGATCCCTGCCAACCTCATTCTTCAACACTTCTTCTCAATACTCTGACCCCACGCAACCGAAGAAACCATAGCACCGCCGAACCTAACACATTCCATCCGATCAATGACGACGACTACACGTCACAGGTTCATATACCACCCCACTTGAAGACACCCAGTCTTACTACTTTATCAACTCCAACCAGACCATTCAGAATACAAATGCCTTTCCTCTACCAGAACTAAAACACCGAAATCTCGAAATCAAACTCTGAGAAGACCTCCCTTCAACAATTCATCACCCCCAACGTACGGGCAAGCATTCTATCATCATTTCAACACCGCGCGACAATCAATTTCAAACATCATCACCACCCGAGCACAACCTTAAGGCTCCTAGAAACACAGCTACTAATCTGAAATAACACATTAGCCATTTGAAGGCCATAACAACAACCACGACCATTTACACATGGAATCATCTCGGATTACATTCATAGCACCATTCCTATTCCTTAAATTCCTGATCCATAGCAAGTGCTTCGCGACGCGTAAGATTGAGTAGGAATGAACATAGGCATAGGCCTCAAAGGAATCAACTCGCATGATGAAGAATCAAGAAGGGAAGTACTCCTAATAGCCCTGTAGCCTCTCGAAGATAAGTACAGACGTCTCCGTACGTATCCGCAAGACTCTACTAGACTTGCTCATGACTCGTGAGACCAAAGGGAACCTAGCGCTCTGATACCATGTTGTCACGACCCAAAATCCCTAAGGTCGTGATGGCGCCATACGTCCATGTCAGGCAAGCCAACTCATTCATTAATTGAAACGACTTTCCGATTTTAAAACATTTATGAAAACATTTCTTTTTCCTAAATTACATATTAACCAAATTCCATGAGAGTAGGGGAAATAACACTCCGCTCATGGAATGTAACTTGCGAAGCGGTCGCAGACAGACATGCACAATCAACAATCTACCCCCGAACACGTTGGAAACACAAATACTCAAGTAAATGATTGATTTCTCTTTTATAAACCACAAATAGTATTTAAATCTCTTTTTCAAAATTCACTTGCCGAGTTTTATATAACGTTTAATAACACAACCTTATTCGGAAATACAATTGCCGCGAAGGAAATAAATTCTTTTTTTTTTATTTAGAAAGTAAACTCTAATCTTCCTTAGTCATTAAATTACAATTTTGATTATATTAGCAGTCTAACATCACAGACAAGATCACAGGTACAATAGGCAGGGCATGCTAGTGGGTCCTAGGCTACCCGGACATGGCATAGTAGTAGCTACGTATGGACTCCCATCACCTCGTGCGTACGTAGCCCCTGAAGACAATAGCACATACTTAATTAATTCACCTAGGGGGACAATTCCTCCTCACAAAGTTAGAAAGGAGACTTAACTCGCTCCGAAATTTCATACCCGACTTCCAAGCCTCTATGTCGACTTCAATGGATGCGCAACGCCCCCAAATTATCCAAATAATGATAAACCAATGAAAAAATATTCAAATATTTGTTAATAATTCAGATTATATAAGCACCCATTTCCGCTCAAGGAATTGACCAAAACGCCCTCGGGCCCACGTGCCCGGATTCCAAAATTTCTCGAAGATAAATTCTACACATAACTTTACTAACTCAAATATACAATTTGTTACAATTTTCATGCTCAAATTCATGGTAAAAGTCCAACATTCCAAGTTCTAGGTCTTCCCCAAAAATCCCAAATTTATACGAAGCTGAAACGAAGCCCACGGGTCATAATACCTGAAACGAAGCTGTTTACGACTTCAAACCATTGAACGACGCATTAGAGCTCAATACGACTGGTCGGGTCGTTACATGACCATTTTGACCACTACACATATCACACACATTCCACACATTAGATTTAGTTGGTGCTGTCACGCCCCAAAATCGAGTGACGCGACCGGCACTCGACCAGGTGACCCCCAGTCAAGCGAACCTGATTTGCCTTTCCCACCCAACGCGTTTTCCCGTGTTTATAACATACATTATTTATGTGAAATAGTGAGATAAGCTTAAAAGTGCGTTAATACCACATTAAGTCCAATTCATACATATTAGATACGCCACTTCCTGATACGGACCACGATTACAAATGCATACAAACACTGCCCAAAATATACATATGCACCCACATAGTGTCTACGGAGCCTCTAAGAGTACTAGGAGCTTATACAATACTTGTCGTCAACAAGGCCCCGGCTATACCTTACAACACATAATACACTTAAACGGGAGAAGGCCTGAACTACACATGGCCCCGAGAGGAAGTGGGGCTCACCAGTACAGCTGAAAAGGATGGAGAAGGCACCACTAACGGCGAGCTGAGCAACCTGCTATGGAACCACCTACATCCATATAAAATATGTAGCGCCCCCGGCAAAAGAGACATTAGTACTGTGGAATAGTACTAGTATGTATAAACAAACTTTATCCCAAGTACAATCAAACAATACACAATTAAGGGACAACAATAAACCAATTAATCAATGCACGTGGAAGGAAACAACCAAAATTAGACAAGATGCACAATCTCTCCTTTTCCCCTTTCAACATCATCATATTCAAGAGCTCATAGATTTTCATTTTAGTAGTGATAACGATCATATTTCATCCTTATTACCTCGGCCACCCTTATTACTTCAGCCACCCTTATTACCTTAGCCACCCTTATCACCACAAACAATCAACCTTATTACTTCGTGTTGCGGCGAGCAACCCGACCCCACCTTCAAATTTTAATTCACAACAAACTCACAAACAATTTCATCACAAGAATCACCAATTCAAGGAATGCAAATTCATATCAACGACTTATTATTTGGGCCCAAGGCACCATAACTCTTATCAAGTAGTAATTTCATGAACACGGTGTTGCCACAATTGCTCAATTCAGTTACATTGTTTCACAATACCCTTTGTCATTACTTTCCACGTATGACTTTCAACTATTTTACACATTCCCACATTTGAGCACATTATCAATCTTTCGTTCATTACACATCAAACACCTTTCACAACTTCATACAGCACAGTAGCATGACAATCAACCAGGAAAAATCAAAAAATAGAATCTCACACCTCAACATGTTTGAACAATCAATTCACATATTTCCAAACAAGGTACACATACCAAATACTCGGACCCAATAAGAGGATTCTACGAAGGTTAAAGTTAGCCATACATACTTGGGGTCGAAATTCCTTTTTAACTTTTACTCACAAATCACCGGACCGACTAGTACCGTCAATCTAGTTCACAATTAAAAATATTCAACTCAGAATTGGAAACCATGCATACAATTTAAACTCTTTTTAAGCATTTATCAATTGCTATGTGATCCCCCCCCTTAGATTGCCAACCCCTTATCTGTGAAGCTTACCCCAACCCGCTTCCTCTTCCTAGATTATGGACATTAATGATCATGCATGCAAGGTATAAACTTACATTTTCAAGAATCAATTCATGAGAGTCCCCCTTTTTTTTTAAAATAAGAAAAATAATGAAAAGAGTTTGGGGATTCTTACCTGTTAGAATGAAGAAGAAGATGATTACTCGAAATTTCCAGGCCCGAGTGACTTTGAAAATCCAATTGATAAAGATGAAGCTTTCTCTCTCAAGAACCCTCTCTCTAATTTTGTTCAGAAAATGGTTAAAAATGAAAGGGAGGGGTGTTTTAATGAACTGGGGTCGGGTTTTTAAAAAATTAGAAAAGTAGGGCCCGACACAAGAATGTGGTCAGGAATGCGATCGCATTCCTGACATGCGGTTCGCGGATCTGACCGCATAATGGCCCTCAAGATAGGCCAAAAATCAAGAACATATTGCCCAGGTATGCGACCAGTTGTGCGGTCCGCATACACGTTATGCGATCATATACTGGACCGCATAGTTGACTTCAAATGGGGCAGTATTCTGCCTAGGTATGCGACCATTATGCGATCCGCATACATGCTGTACGATCACATAGTGCGTCGCAAATACCTACTTTCTGGAAAATTATATTCTTTAAGGCTCGGGGTACTTTTACTCAGTTCAGGTCCNGGGACTCATTCGGGCATTATTTTAAACAAGAAAATTTTACGGGTCTTTACATACTCCCCCCCCCCCTTAAAATCATTCGTCCTCGAATGAGGGTTTTGGAAATCATTCGTTTTGAAATCATGATATGCAACTTCCAGATTTTCACAACTCCGATCTTTTAGAAAAATTATGTCAGAGTTCCCTTTGTAATTAGACCTATCTACCTGACAAAGAGCCCCCGAAACATATTTCCAAGCACCATTACACAATTTTAATCACCCAATAGCTCACACACAATGTTGTTACTCCGACAATTTGTAGACATTCAATCATTTTGTCAGCTACACATAGTTCTTTCCTCTTATACCACAAGTTTATTCATCGTTCACATTGCACATACTTGGTTGTTTTAATGAGTCCCATACAACCCAATCACTTCAATATACTATATTCATTTCAATTAATTACTACCATCCTATTCTACCATTAATCACTTGCCTAGAACATATGTTTCACAAAACGTTCATTTACCTCAGTGGTTGCGCACTACCCCAAATAGAACAGCGAGTCCGGTTTTAGCACACATTGGGAAATTACAGCAATAAGGCAGCTAGGGGAAGATGGGGTGCTTTTTCACAGAACCGAACATAAAGTTAGAGGAGAGGGTTCTGACTACTAGACTTGTTCAAACAAGTGGGGATATATTTCTTTCATCTCATTTTCCGCTTCCCACGTGGCTTCCTCAACGCGCTGACTTTGCCATAATACTTTGACCGAAGCAATTTCTTTGTTCCTCAATTTATGGACTTGTCTATCAATGATAGCAACCAGAACCTACTCATATGATAATTCTTCATTAACCTCAATGGTCTCAAATGGCATGATGACTGATGGATCTCCAACCACTTTCTTCAACATGGACACGTGGAACACCGGGTGCACTAATGACAATTCATGGGGTAATTCCAACCTATAAGCCGCTTGTCCTATCCTTTGAGAAATCCGATATGGACCGACATACCTTGGGCTCAATTTCCCTTTCTTCCTAAACCGCATCACTCCCTTCATGAGAGATACTTTCAAGAATACCCAATCATCAACTTGGAATTCCAATTCTCTTCGACGAATGTCCGCATAGGATTTTTGACGGCTCTGAGCGGTTTTCATCCTCTCCCGAATGACTCTGACTTTTTCTAAAGCCTGGTGCACAAGATCCGGTCCCAACAATTCTGTTTCACCAACCTCGAACCACCCAACCGGAGATCTACACTTTTTTCCGTACAATGCCTCAAATGGGGCCATCTGAATACTAGCGTGAAAGCTATTATTGTAAGAAAATTCGATAAGCGGTAAATGATTATCCCAACTACCCTTGAAGTCCAATACACAAGCCCATAAAATATCTTCAAGCGTCTGAATAGTCCGCTCTGCCTGACCATCAGTCTTCGGGTGGAAAGTTGTGCTGAGATTTACCTGAGTACCCAAACCTTGCTGAAATTTCCTCCAAAAATTAGTTGTGAACTGGGTCCCTCGGTCCGATATAATAGAAACTGGAGTACCATGAAGCCTGACTATTTCCTTGGTATACAACCAAGCGTACTGTTCTGCAATATCGGTGGACTTGACCGGCAAGAAGTGAGCTGATTTCGTGAGTCGATCCACTATCACCCAAATCGAGTCGAACTTACGCTGAGTGCGAGGTAACCTACCACTAAATCCATGTTGATCATTTCCCATTTCCACACTGGAATTTACATAAGCTGAGTTAACCCACCAAGCCTCTGATGCTCGGCCTTCACCTGCTGACAATTCGGACATTTAGACACAAAGTCCACCACACCTGTTTTCATACCTCTCCACCAATAAATTTCCCGGAGATCTTGATACATTTTCGTGGAACCTGGGTGCATGGAATACCTAGAATTGTGAGCTTCCGCCATCACCCTCTCCCGAAGATTATCCACATTAGGAACACATAACCTTCCCTGGCACCGCAAAACACCATCATCGCTCCCAAACAGAAATGCTGAGTTCTTGCTATTCAAAACTACCTCCTTTAACTGCGCCAATGCTGGATCAATAAACTGCTTCTCCTTGACTTCCGCTACAAGCGATGATTCTGCCCCATTATGCACCATGACTTTCCTCTCGTCTGAGGCCGAGAGACCGACCCCCAGACTAGCCAACTGATAAATCTCCTGAGCCAACGACCTATGATCTTCCTCCAAATGAACCAGACTACCCATAGACTTCCGACTGAGAGCGTCAGCCACTACATTTTCTTTCCCTGGATGGTACAGAATGTTCATATCATAATCCTTAAGCAATTCTATCCATCGCCGTTGCCTTAAATTTAACTCCTTCTGCCTAAACAAATATTGGAGACTGTTGTGGTCTGAGAACACGTCCACATGGACCCCATACAAATAATGTCGCCAGATTTTTAGTGCAAACACAACTGCCGCGAGTTCTAAATCATGTGTCGGATAATTCTTCTCGTGATTCTTGAGTTTCCTGGAAGCATAGGCTATAACCTTCCCGTGTTGCATCAACACACATCCCAAACTAACCTTTGAAGCATCACAATAAACCACAAATCCCTCCATGCCTACTGGCAAAGTTAACACCGGTGCTGAAGTCAATCTTGATTTCAATTCCTGAAAGCTCTTCTCACAAGTATCGGACCATTGGAACTTAGTTTCCTTCTGCATCAATTTAGTCAATAGGGAGTCGAGGGTAGAGAACCCCTCCACAAACCTCCGATAATACCCAGCTAGACCCAAAAAACTGTGAATCTCTGTCAGGGTCGTTGGTCTAGGCCGATCCTTTACTGTTGTGATCTTCTGGGGGTCAACCTTAATCCCTTCTCTGGAAACAACATGACCCAAAAATGTGACTGACTTCAACCAAAATTCACATTTTGAAAACTTGGTATACAATTGGTGCTGATGAAGAGTCTGTAGAACTGCCCTGAGGTGATTAGCATGGTCCTTCCGACTGCGCGAGTAGACAAGGATGTTATCAATAAAAACAATCACGAAGGAGTCCAGAAGCGGTTTGAAAACTTGATTCATATGATCCATGAAAGCCGCTGGAGCATTGGTCAGCCCAAAGGAAATTACCAAGAATTCAAAAAGGCCATAACGAGTTCTAATGGCGGTCTTAGGAATATCCTACTCTCTGATCTTCAACTGGTGATATCCCGACCGTAAATCAATTTTGGAGAAGAAGCTCGCACCCTGCAATTGGTCGAACAAATCATCTATCCGAGGCAGTGGATACTTGTTTTTGATAGTGACTTTGTTGAGCTGCTGATAATCAATACACATCCGAAGCGACCCATCCTTCTTCCTGACGAAACGAACTGGAGCGCCCAACGGCGACACACTGGGCCGAATGAACCCCTTCTCTAATAACTCTTTCAACTGCTCCTTTAACTCCCTCAACTCTGCTGGTGCCATTCTATACGGGGGAATAGATATTGGCTGCGTATACATCAATCCCGAAATCAATCTCCCTATCTGGCAGAATCCCTAGAAGCTCTTCCGGAAACACCTCAAGAAACTCATTCACGACTGGAACGGACTCGGGGGCATATACTTCTGAAGTGGTGTCCGCAACCCGGAACAAGTGATAAATACACCCCTTTTTAATCATCTTTGAGGCCTTAAGGTAGGAAATAAACCTACCCTTCCACGACACACCATTCCTTTTCCACTCAATAATTGACTCGTTAGGAAACTCTAGTCTCATAATTTTGGTTCGGCAGTCGAGTTTGCAAAGCACGAGTAAAGCCAATCCATCCCCATGATAACATCGAAATCCACCATCCCAAGTTCGATAAGATCGACCGTGGTATCTCGACCACACACCGTGACAACACAATTCCTATAGACTCGCGCGGCTGTAATGGAATCACCAACCGGAGTCGACACAGCTCATGAAGCTGTTCGGGTTCTATCCCAAAACTTGAAGCAATAAATGGGGTAACATAGGACAAAGAGGACCCCAGGTCAATAAGAGCATAACAATCAAGGGCTTGGACAGTCAGAATACCTGTAACAACATCTGGGGAAACCTCCGCACTCTGGCAATCACTCAAAGCATAGAACCGGCTGGGCCCACCTCTACCACGAGCCCCACCTCTAACTGCACCACGCCCTGCTGGAGCTGGAGGACGTACTGAAGATGCGGCGATCGAAGAGCCGTACGGCTGAGAAAAACCACTACCCATGCCCTGACAGGGCGCACGGTAATCCCGCTAAATATGATCTCTCACCCCACACCCGTAGCATATAGGGATATCTAGGTAACAAGACTTGGTATGGAACCTCCCACACTTAGGTCATAGAGTCCTCCTCTGCTGCTAGAACCTCCCTCCTGGACGACCGGACTGATGGGTCTCCTGCTACCTGATCTTGGCCCCCAGTGACTGCTCTGCTGATAACGAGACACTGATGACGGTGCACTGGATGAGGACTGAGCATAAGACTGGGATGGCCCTGATGGCCCTCTCCCCTGAACCAGTCTCCCTCATCCAACTGAACTCCCTGAGTGGCCCGCTGATCGGGCCCTACTAATACTCTCCTTCTCCGACCTTATCTTTAATTTTCTAGCCTCCGTGGCCTGGGAGAACCCCCACTATCTTACCATAATTCATGTCTGAGAGCAAGGCAGCTGTAGCAGCTTCATTCACAACCAAGGGACTGAGGCCTTGAACGAACCGTCGAACTCTGGCATCCATAGTCGATACCAATTGAGGAGCGTACTTGGACAACCTCACAAAATCCATGTGGTACTCCCACACACTCATATTACCCTGCTTGAGAACTTCAAACTTCGTAGCACGGGCTGCCATAGTCTCGGCAGGCAAGAAGTGATCCATAAAAGCATCAACGAACTTATCCCATCTCGCCGGAGGACTTCCCTCCCCACGGGAATCCTCCCACATCTCGAACCAGGAATACGCTGCTCCCCTTAGCCTGTAAGATGCTAACTCAACCCCCTATGTCTCTGTGGCCTTCATAACTTGAAGTGTCTTGTACATTTCATCTAGAAAGTCCTGCGGATCAGCCTCTGGATCAATACCTGAGAACTCTGGAGGGGCCAACCGCAAAAACTGGTTGACTCTGGAACCGGCGGAATCTCCCTATTCGCTAGAGGATGCAGGGGCAGCATGAGATCTTTGGGCCTGAGCGGCCACTAGCTGGGTCAACATATGAATAGCTCCCGTGAGGTCCCCATCGGAAGTACCGGGACCTGGAGCTGGAACAGAGGAAGGATCAGGAATATCGGCGGGAGGGGTTGTAGCACCCTCCACCGCAGCAGGAATAAGAACACTCTGATCTGGAACAGGTAGGCCAGATGGATTCAAGGTCGGGGATTCGCTCCCACCCGCACCATCGGGTATAGAATTTACGGCCACACTTGGGGCGGCATTGGCCTCTAGGCCGAGTCGAGCTCTCTTTCTTGGTGCCATTACTCAAAATTTTGGAACAGAGCACGAGTTAGGCAAGAATATTCTCACTTTCCACTTCACCGCATGATACAGGGTAATAATAAAAAGGGTGTTTCCTAAATGTCCATGTAGCACCCAAATTATAGATGTGGTCGACAACACACCGATAAGAAGGGCCCTACTAGACACGGCTCTGAGACATCCTAGGACACTTTTAAAACCTTAAGCTCTGATACCAATTTTGTCACGCTCCAAAATTGAGGACGCTCCTGACACTCGACCGGGTGACCCCCAGTCAAGAAAAAACCTGATTTTCCTTTCCCACCCAACGCATTTTCCCGTGTTTATAACATACATTATTTATGTGAAATGGTGAGATAAGATTAAAAGCGCGTGAATACCACATTATGTCCAATTCATAGATATTAGATACGCCACTTCCTGATACGGACCACGATTACAAATACATACAACCACTGCCCAAAATATACATATACACCCACATAGTGTCTACGGAGCCTCTAAGAGTACTAGGAGCTTATACAATACTTGCCTGCAACAAGGCCCCGGTTATACCTTACATCACATAATACACTCAAAAGAGAGAAGGCCTGAACTACACATGGCCCCGAGAGGAAGTGGGGCTCACCAGTACAGCTGAAAAAGATGAGGAGAAGGCACCACTAACGGCGAGCTGAGCAACCTGCTATGGACCCACCTACATCCATATAAAAGATGTAGCGCCCCCGGAAAAAAGGGACATTAGTACTGTGGAATAGTACTAGTATGTATAAACAAACTTTATCCCAAGTACAATCAAACAATACACAATTAAGGGACAACAATAAACCAATTAATCAATGCACGTGGAAGGAAACAACCAAAATCAGACAAGATGCACAATCTCTCCTTTTCCCCTTTCAACATCATCATTTTCAAGAGCTCATAGATTTTCATTTCAGTAGTGATAACGATCACATTTCATCCTTATCACCTCGGCCACCCTTATTACCTTGACCACCCTTATCACCACAACCCATCAACCTTATTACTTCATGTTGCGGCATGCAACCCGACCCCGCCTAACAATTTTAATTCACAGCACACTCACAAACAATTTCATCACAAGAATCACCATTTCAAGGAATACAAATTCATATCAACGACTTATTTATTTGGGCCCAAGGCACCATAACTCTTATCAAGTAGTAATTTCATGAACATGGTGTTGCCATAATTGCTCAATTCAGTTACATTGTTTCACAATACCCTTTTTCATTACTTTCCACGTATGGCTTTCAACTATTTTACACATTCCCACATTTGAGCACATTATCAATCTTTCGTTCATTACACATCAAACACCTTTCACAACTTCATACGGCACAATAGTATGACAATCAACCAGGAAAAATCAGAGAATAGAATCTCACACCTCAACACGTTTGAACAATCAATTCACATATTTCCAAACAAGGTACACATACCAAATACTCGGACCTAACAAAAGGATTCTACGAAGGTTAAAGTTAGCCATACATACCTGGGGTTGAAATTCCTTTTTAACTTTTACTCACAAATCATCGGACCGACTAGTACCGTCAATCTAGTTCACAATTAAACATATTTAACTCAAAATTGGAAACCATGCATACAATTTAAACTCTTTCTAAGACCACGCTAGTGGCCGCGCACATCGAAAAGTTTCTACCCCATTTGCGCGTCAGGTCCGCGGTCGCGGTTTCAATCACATTTTTCACCCTTTTCCGTTTGGAATTTGGAAAATGTAAAACCTGAAAGTTTTAGCCCTTTGAGTTATCTTTTCAACCATATATTATATAGTCCAAATGGAGTTTGGCGAAAAAAGTTATGTCTATTTTACTAGACAGTGCGCAATATGCCTCCTCGAGTCTTCGCTCGTTCTTAACTATCAAATTTGACCCCTGAACACGATCCCAGCTTAATTCCCTGGGCTTTTACTCAGACTTCAAATCTCTAAATCACTTGAATTCATTCCATAACATCTATATAGCTCGGA
>ML377739.1:5002-25106 GCA_005239525.1 Nicotiana knightiana | reverse complement strand
TATATATATATATATATATATATATATATATATATATAACATCAATTTGTCTCATCATCTTAATTGGAAAAGATCAAGAAATATTGGAAAAGAAATAACAGTATTTAAATAATCCTAGTTGCATATATATATATGAAAAAGAAAGATAAAAAGGATAAATTATCAGGAACTACTTTTTTATCCACTAGCACAAGTAACGGATAACTTTGTCCACGAGACTTTTAGGTAAAAATGAGGTTACCTAGAAAATTTGCCTCTATTAAAATTTGAATATATATGATCTTCATGATTTTCATTCCACTTCATTGACTCGCCGGCCACGCTCTTGAGGGCTGAAGCATCTTCATCAATATGACTATGTTCTTTATTTTGTACGCCAGATATTGATGAATGTGCAGATACAAATACCAATTCGTGTGAAAAAATGTGCATAAATATGCCGGGGAGTTACAATTGTACCTGTCCAAAAGGATACACCGGTGATGGCAGAAAGAATGGTCGTGGCTGTATTGCGCCGAACTCGACCGCTGAATTCCCATGGATCAAATTTTCTGTAGGCAAGTTTCTCATATATTAAACTTGCCTTTACTCGCATATTATAAATATAGTATTTTCCAAGTTATGAAATAATTAGAAAAGATGCAATTTTCGTTTTTAACTTTTATTATGGCGTTGGATATTTCACTACATTAAATGAGAGGGACAGAACAAGCAAACCGATAGCACACGGTAAATAGGAAAAAAGTCAACGCCTTTCTATTTTTTTTTTTCTTTCTATTTCCATGTTAGAGCAACTTGATACTACTTTATCCGTTCTAATTTATGTGATGCTCTTTTCTTTAGTCAATCTGAAAAAAGAATGACATATTTTTATATTAGTAACAACTCAATATTAAATTTTCCCTTTTGCCTTTATTATGGTTTGTTATAGATCACAAATTTTAAAAAAAATCATTTATTTCTTAAACTCTTTGCAACTCATACACTTCACATAAATTGGGATGGGTTTCTTTTGTGATAGATACATGCTCCATATAAGCGGTAATTTTTCTTCTATAAGAACCAATAGTATTTGTATCATAGTTCTGATCTAGTCTTTTATAGACAAGAATAATGTTTAGCATAAACAAGGATTGCATAATTATTCGTTCTAAACAATCTTTAGTGGAAATATAAATGCTTATCTTGTGAAATCACCAGACATTTGAATTGGTTTTCAAAAAGAATAGACGAAAGTACAGCTCAATAGCTCATAACTTTATAGGATACAGTATATGCACAATATTTACAAGTTGTCAATATGCATGCATGTCTCTTCTCTAATATCATGAAGCCCCCTGATCGCTTTACGTCTTTAATCCGTCCGAATAGCTTAAATCCCAGGTTTTCTAGTACAAATAAAGAAGGATAGTTAAAAGTTTTCTTATAAACAACACAGGTATGGGAGTTGGTTTTATATCCCTAGTGGTTGGGACAACTTGGCTCTATTTTAGCATCAAGAAAAGAAAACTCATTAAACTTCGGGAGAAATTCTTCCAGCAAAATGGTGGTTTGCTCTTGAAACAACGGATCTCTTCCGACGAGGGAGGTGTGGAGGCAGCCAAAATTTTTACAGCTGAAGAGTTGAAGAAGGCTACAAACAACTATGCCAATGATAGAATTCTTGGTCGTGGTGGAAATGGCATTGTCTATAAAGGTATTCTACCTGATAATCGCATAGTTGCAATTAAGAAATCTAAGTTTGTGGACGAGGATCAGGTTGAACAATTCATCAATGAGGTACTTATTCTTACTCAAGTCAA
The DNA here is from genome assembly GCA_005239525.1 of Nicotiana knightiana. NCBI lineage: Eukaryota > Viridiplantae > Streptophyta > Magnoliopsida > Solanales > Solanaceae > Nicotiana > Nicotiana knightiana. The sequence goes on along the minus strand of ML377739.1, from coordinate 23,304 downwards.
TCACAGAAACGTTGTGAGACTCTTTGGATGTTGTTTGGAAGCTGAAGTTCCTTTACTGGTCTATGAATATGTATCTCATGGGACTCTTTATGAGCATATCCATAACCAAAATGGAGCACCTTGGTTATCTTGGCAAAATCGGCTAAGAGTTGCTACTGAGACAGCAAGTGCACTTGCTTACCTTCATTCATCCGCGTTAATGCCCATAATTCACAGAGATGTCAAGTCTGCTAATTTATTATTGGATGATGTTTACACTGCAAAAGTGGCAGATTTTGGAGCTTCAAGATTAATTCCACTTGATCAAACACACCTTGCTACATTGGTTCAAGGGACATTAGGGTATTTGGATCCTGAATATTTCCGCACTAGTCAATTGACTGAGAAAAGTGATGTTTATAGTTTTGGAGTAGTTCTTGCGGAACTTTTAACAGGAATAAAACCTATTTCAAGGGACAAAAATAACGAGGACAAAAATTTGGCAGAGTATTTTGTTTTGTCCATGAGAAAGAATCAATTGTTTCAAATTATTGATCGCAGAGTGGTAAGAGAAGGAAGCCTCGAGCAAATCCAAAAGGTGGCTGAGTTAGTTAGGCGTTGTCTTAGTTTGCATGGTGAAGATAGGCCTACTATGAAGGAAGTAGCAATGGAACTTGAAAGTTTAAGAAAGTTCACCAAAAATAACCCTTGGCCTACTGAAAATGAACATGAAGCTGAGAACGAAGATGAATCATCAGATCTTTATACAGTTCACTTCGACTATAATGCAGGTGTCAACAACTTCTCTGGACAACACAGCTCCAACTCCAACACGAATAGTAGCAAATTTTTCGATCAATATAGTTTGGATAGTTCTTCAGTGATATTTAATAAAAATATCCCACATTGATCTAAACCAGAAAGCTAAAATATGATGATTGTGTTCTTTCCTTCGCGTCTTTCTTTAATGTTGACTTTTCTGATGTAATTTGTTTGCTTTTTTTTTTTTTGTCTTGAGAGTCAAAGTCCGACTAAACTTATTATTCAAATATGTTGTTTTTCATTTTTATATGAGAAAAAATTGTTGTTTATGGTATTTTTGTGTATCATTTTAAGTATTTATTGAAAGGGTGATGCTAAACGACCCAACTGGTGTGACCCAACTTTGGCCACACCAGTGAAAAAGATATCCAAGATTCCATAACTAATTAACCTACATTTTTCCCTCCAAAACACAAAATTAAATTTCAAATTTTGAAGTATGCGAAAATTAAATGTTGGGAGCTGAAAAGTCTTGTTATTATATTTGTATTTCCATTATATTTATGTATATTTTATGTTTATACAAATTATACGATTTAGTGTATATACAGATTATTTATTTTCTTCTTTTCTTAAAAATCAATACGGTATACGATTTATTATACTTCCTTCATATCAAACCAAATGAAGTGGACACTTTCTCCTTTTCTAAAAATGGATTCAAACCAAAAAAATTTGGCGGTGCAAGAAAATATGTATGATTGCTTAAATTCTCCTTACTTATCGCATTAATTCAGTTTGACTTCCCATTAAATTGATTTATTTTCTTGGAAGGTTAATTATTATTTGGTTCAAAAACATAATAGAAAAAGTGTTTACATAAGGGTAAAGAATATCAATAATACGATTTTGGTATAATATGATGATTTTATATATATATATATAAATAGAGAGAGAGAGAGAGACAATGTAACTATATATAAAGCGCAACAATATAATTAACTAGTATCAATATCTACTTATTATTTATATTTCATAATTAAATTGCTAATTATATCCCAAATATAACTATTGATGTCAATAAACTAGTGGAACCATAGTAAACGTAGTTATATGGTCGCTATTAATATATGTATGACTTTAATGAATGAAATTATATGTTGGATACTATATACATATATAGACATTCAGTGTAACTATATATAAAGCGCAAAAATGTAATTAACTAGTATCAATATCTACTTATTATTTATATTTCATAATTAAATTGTTAATTATATCCTAAAATATAACTATTGGTGTCATTAAACTAGTGAAACCATAGTAAACGTAATTATATGGTCGCTATCAATATACGTATGACCTTAATGAATAAATTATATGTTGGATACAATATAAATATATAGACGTTCAATGTAACTATATATAAAGTGCAACAATATAATTAACTAGTATCAATATCTACTTATTATTTATATTTCATAATTAAATTGCTAATTATATCCCAAATATAACTATTAGTGTCAATAAACTAGTGGAACCATAGTAAACAAAGTTATATAGTCGCTATCAATATACGTATGACCTTAATGAATGAAATTATATGTTGGATACTATATGCATATATAGACGTTCAATGTAACTATATATAAAGCGCAACAATGTAATTAACTAGTATCAATATATGTATGGTCAAATGTGGTCTACATATGCAAAATATAGATATTAATTAGGTTCCAACTCTACATTTTATTAAATTTTATGGTCACATTCACACACACGGTTTAATACCCTCACACACATACAAAACTTTAGGTTGGCCGTGTGTGTGTATATATATAGGGTTATACACATTCACACACAAAAAAAATATTTTAATACCCTCACTCTTACACAAACCCTAGAAACCAACAATGGACCCCTCTCCCAGTGCTACCAAACGATCCTCATCCGACTACTCTTCTGATGATAACGACGAAGATAAAAATCCAACATTTGAAGTGCTTATGAAAGATTCATACATCAAGCAAGATTATATGGTAAATGAGTTTTTTTTTTAAATTTTGTTTTCGAATACAATCTTCTTTTCGATTCAAAAATTCAAAAGATGCTCATGTTTTTTCGAAAATAGTTTTGAAAAAGAAGAAGAAACGAACCAAAAAAATTTCAAACGTAATCAGGTTTTGTTGGGATAATTAATAATATTTTTCTCTTCACAAAAAAAATGAAATAAAAGAGGCAGAAACGAAATCTGTTTGTGTTTCAATTTGGTTTTGGAAAATATTAAGTTTCAAACAACCAAATTTGTTTGTATTAAAATTTCAAACAAACAGTTTTGGTTGTATTAAAATCTCAAACAATTTCTTTTCTTTTTATTTGCAGCATATTCCAAAATGATTATACGAGCATATTCCTGAATCATATAGCACCACGGTTTTTCAATATAGTGGCAAAGGGTGGTTTATGGAAATTAACATTGGTGAACGAAGACGGCTCAAAGACGGCTGAAAATATTTTGTGATGAATAATGATATCAAGTGGGGTTGTTTAATTAAATTTGAGTTGGTTGAAATTGCACAATTATTTGTTGTTTTCGAAGTGCAAGTGAAAGGACAAGGAACTTCCGAAGATCCAGTGAAATTAACTAGTTTTTAAGTTATGTTTGTGGAAAACCCATATTTGCGTTATTTTTTCACTTTTGTTAGATTTTATTTAATTTCATCCAATTATGTAATGTTTACGTTTATTTTATATAACTATTAATGATATCAAATTTCTATTTTGTTATAATTGTAATTTTTTAATTTTTTTTATCATTTCAGTATATGGTTGGAATATAGTCTTCATTCAATACATTATTCTACTACTCTAACAACAAACCTTAACATATAGTTGGAATGTGAATAGTCTTCAATTCAAAAAAAGGTTGGTATGTGAATAGTTTTGTTAATAAATCAGATTTAATATCTACATGGGAATTCAAAAATTATAGTTATCAATACAATTTTGGTAACCGAAATAATAAATACAATTCAACTAACACCATTAATTCTGACAATTCAAACAAAATCAGATATTGTGGCAAAAAATAGGTTATTTTTTCACTGACAGGAGGGTGTTTGAAATATTTTTTTGGACTGGCTTGGCCCCTATATATATGGTCACATACTCAAACCCTAAAAAGGAATACTGACATAGTATAGGTAAAATTTCTATTTCATTAAATTAATAAAAAAAAAATTAAGGGATATCTCAGAAAATCAAAACGAAAGAAGATGCATAATCATAATTCAGCTTCACTGTGAATTATGTAGATCTCAACATATGTAGATCTCAAAGAATTTAACTAGTTTTCACTATGAAACTCAAACAGCTTCAGAAGCTTTCATTCAGAAAATTAGAACCAGCACAAAAATTCTACAAGTTACAGTTGGAACAATATGCATGTAATTAAAAAGTATTTTGAAAAATCTTAGCCCATGTTTAATATGTTTGTCTAAAGAGAAAATTAACTCTCATTTTATGTGATAGCATATGAATGCCATGCAATGATATCAGTTTGATTTATGTACAAGGAAACTATAATTCAAAAGTTAATTATCAAACAAAGATCACACCAAAGGTTAAACATGATCGAAATGCTAAAGAAGTCACAAAATTAGAACTTCATAGATAATAAGAAAATAAACATAAAATAATCATGCCCAACTTCATTACAATACTTGATATTCAAAAGTAAAAACAAAGAGAAAAATTCTTGCACACCAGAGAGAAATAACAAACACTTTTCTAATACAAGATAACATAAGAACTAAAATTGACATAATTACTTTCCAATATTTTCAGATAGCTTCAACCCAATAAATATGCCCACTAATATAGCAAATGAAATAGCACTTGTTGCTCTTTCATTTGTTACCACTTCTTCATTTTCTTCGACGGCCGAGCTTGAAGATGACTCTTCCTATGAAACTTATTTTCTGAAATTTGTTGAAGGCAAGTTAATTATCAAACAAAGATCACACAAAAGGTTAAACATGATCGAAATGCTAAAGAAGTCACATAATTAGAACTTCATAGATAATGAAGAAAGTAAACATAAAATAATCATGCCCAACTTCATTACAATACTTGATATTCAAAAGTAAAAACAAAGAGAAAAATTCTTGCACACCAGAGAGAAATAACAAACACTTTTCTAATACAAGATAACATAAGAACTAAAATTGACATAATTACTTTCCAATATTTTCAGACAGCTTCAACCCAATAAATATGCCCGCTAAAATAGTAGATGAAATAGCACTTGTTGCACTTTCATTTGTTACCACTTCTTCATTTTCTACGACGACCGAGCTTGAAGATGACTCTTCCTGTGAAAAACTTATTTCTGAAATTTGTTGAAGGCTTCTAAGGCATGAAAGTAGCTACCCTCGACTCCAACAAGCATTTTAACACACTCAGACCAACGTTTGTATATTTCCGGCTTCTTACCACAAAAAATAACAAACACCATTGATTTGAGTTTTTGTTTATCTTCAGCAGATTTTTCAAATTCATCGAACACCGATATGGCCGCATCGTGAGATTTAAAAGACTGAAAGATGTTACGCTTAACCCCGATAACCATAGGAGAACATTCACTCCATGAGTAGTATATTCCTGGCCTTTTACCAAAAAAATACAACATATACTTTTGAAGCTTTATTTTTCTTCGGATGCTTCCTTAATCTATTAACTCACACTTAGAAGAGGATATGAGTCTAAAATAGGGTTTGTTTAAGTATGTTTTCGGTCAAAAATGGTTTGTTTAATTAGGGTTTCAGCCATCTAGGTTTGTTTAAATAGTAGGGCTTTGAAGACCTTATTATACTAAAAAATATACGAAATACACAATCAAATACTAAAAATATACGAAATACACAATCAAATACATGTATATAAATGAATTATTTCGAATTATATGGGTGTATACTACAAAAAAAAGTTAGAAATACGTTAAAAAAAACTTTATGGGAAATAGGGTTTGAACCTTTGAGATCTTCCCTGCATTGAGAAGACAAATATTAAATGGTGGGCATTCTCGGTATAAAAATACGCCTAAAACCCTAATTGAGGCATAAAATTACCTTGATGACCCCATTTGGGTCAATCTGGCCAAAAATGGTGTGGCCAAAAGGATTTTTCCTTATTGAAAAGTAAATTGATTGATGTTCGATTTTGGAATACGAAGATGTGTTTGCTTGATCTAATTAAGGTCTCTAAGTTTTGGGTAACTCCTTTTCAGTTTATCGTTTATTACAGCAATTCATCAACTTAATTGGTGTCTGCTCTTACAGAGTTAATGCAGTTTACAATAACCAAGCGCATAGAAAACAGGACAACTAAGTTGTTTTCTTGACAACATTTTAGCTAGGAAAGTGAGGAGAAATATAAATGTACAACAATAGTATAAAAAACAAACTTTCTCATTAATAAAACGAGAAACAATATACATAAAAGCTACCTTCAGTAGGAATTTGACTCTCAAGGCAATAGAATCCTCGACGGAAAAGCAAACAAAAATTCAAAAATTAAAAGCAAAAAAATTACATCAGAAAATTCTACATTGAAGAAAGATAAGGACGAAAGGAGCATAAAATCTTCATCAATCATCATACTGCCCTTCTGTTTTGAATCAATGGGATATTTGTATTAGGAGTACTATATATCAATGAAGAACTATCTGAACTATATTGTCCAGAAAAGTTGCTGCTATTTGTGTTGGAGTTGGAACTATATTGTCCAGAGAAATTATTGATACCTGTATTAGAATCAATTGGAACTGTATAAAGATCTGATACTTCATCTTCATTCTCTTCATGTCCATGTCCGCTAGGCCAAGGGTTATTTTTGGTGAACTTTCTTAAACTTTCAAGTTCCATTGCTACTTCTTTCATCGTAGGCCTATTTTCTCCGTGCAAGTGAAGGCAACTCTTCACAAGCTCAGCCACCTTTTGGAGTTGCTCAAGACTTCCTTCCCTTACTACTCTGCGATCAAGAATTTGAAATAATTGATTCTTTCTCATGGACAAAACAAAATATTCTGCCAAATTTTTGTCCTCGTCATTTCTGTCCCTCGAAATAGGTTTCATCCCTGTCAAAAGTTCTGCAAGGACTACTCCGAAACTATAAACATCACTTTTCTCAGTGAGTTGGCTTGTGCGAAAATATTCAGGATCCAAGTACCCTAATGTCCCTTGAACCAATGTAGCGAGATGTGTTTGATCAAGAGGGATTAATCTGGAAGCTCCAAAATCTGCCACTTTCGCAGTGTAAACATCATCCAATAATAAATTGGCAGACTTGACATCTCTGTGAATTATAGGCATTGCCGCGGATGAATGAAGATAAGCAAGTGCACTTGCTGTCTCAGTAGCAACTCTTAGCCGATTTTGCCAAGATAACCAAGGTGCTCCATTTTGGTTGTGGATATGCTCATAAAGAGTTCCATGAGATACATATTCATAGACCAGTAAAGGAACTTCAGATTCCAAACAACATCCAAAGAGTCTCACAACGTTTCTATGATTGACTTGAGTAAGAATAAGTACCTCATTGATGAATTGTTCAACCTGATCCTCGTCCACAAACTTAGATTTTTTAATTGCAACTATGCGATTATCAGGTAGAATACCTTTATAGACAATGCCATTTCCACCACGACCAAGAATTCTATCATTGGCATAGTTGTTTGTAGCCTTCTTCAACTCTTCAGCTGTAAAAATTTTGGCTGCCTCCACACCTCCCTCGTCGGAAGAGATCCGTTGTTTCAAGAGCAAACCACCATTTTGCTGGAAGAATTTCTCCCGAAGCTTAATGAGTTTTCTTTTCTTGATGCTGAAATAGAGCCAAGTCGTCCCAACCACTAGGGACATAAAACCAACTCCCATACCTGTGTTTGTATAAAATAAAATAAAGAATTAAGTCCCTCTGTATAATAAGAAAGAGCGGGGATTTAGCTATTTGGACCGATTAAAGACATAAAGGGATTAAGGGGCTTCATGATCTTGAGAATGGACATGTATGCTCCTTTACTATGTGGTATCAGTTTGCCTCTTCTGTCTCTTTCTTTAATTCTTTTTATATTTCTTTTTGTTACTGGGATGGGCGTGTCTAAAGATTATCGAAATATCCAACGACATCATAATCAATACTAGTTACTAAAGATGAAAATTGCATCCTTTCTAGTCAATTCCTAACTTTGAAAAATACTATGAACTATATGTGAGTAGGGACAAGTTAAGTTTCAGGGAAACTTACCTACAGAAAACTTAATCCATGGAAATTCAGAGTTCGAGCTTGGCGCAATACAGCCACGGCCATTTTTTTTGCCATCACCGCTGTATCCTTCTGGACAAGAGCAATTGTAACTCCCCAGCTTGTTTATGCAAATGCTTTCACATGAATTAGCATTTGGATCTGCACATTCATCAATATCTGGCACGCAAAACAGAGAAAATTAGTCTTATTAATCGCTTAGGTTTTCTCATTTTATCTATTTTCTTTATATACATATTTACTAGCAAAAATTGTGATTATACCGTACTAAGATGTGAAATTGTGTAACGAAAATTCCATCATAATTTTGAGGACTTATGGCAACTAGGACTATTTAATTAAGCTTGGCAACTAGGAACATTTAAACAGCTCTCAGATCTTGCTAAATGTCTTTTGCTCTGCCTTGCTTCTTTTCAATGTATCTTGACCTTGTCCACTTAAGATAACGAAACAAGTTGATGTTAAACCATATTATATTCTTTATCATATAAAAGGTACTAACATATTTATGTAGCTTTCAATCTTTAAACATAACTCTATGAAATAAGTTACCTAACAACCTGATTGCTAGAATGCAACTCAAAATAGTTTATTCAATTAAAATTACAGCTGCATTGTCTATCATGCATGAACGAAAGCGGAGCCAAGATTTGAAAGTTATGGGTTCGGGGTTCTAATCATTTTAAGTTACTAAGTTCTTAATTAATTATTAGTACATATTCAATGAATTTCATAAGATATATGCAGAGTTTGGACCAAAATTAACTACTGGGATCGACCGAACACGTAGCTGATGGGCTAGCTCCGCCCCTATGCATAAAGTCCTACTAATCTATAACGTTATTAATATTTCATATATTTTCATATAAGCTAGTAACGAATTACTACAAGCTGATGAAGAACAGTACAAATTTAACTTTTAAAAGTACTAGGTAGATTTTTAAAAAAATAAATAGAGGTGATCAAACTTCCTCCTCCCCCACAAAAGAAAGAAAAAACAAAAAAGATGAAAAAGAGAAAAAAAAAATAATTAAGTCCAACTTTGGTGAGAAGGAAGAATTACTAATAAGCCAATTCATCTCCCATGTCAGGTCGAGGTTTGAATCCAAAGAGCGCAACGTAGAACTTCTCTCTCAACTCAAAAAAGAGTGATATTATTTTCTTAATAGTTTGTTCAGAAAACAATGCACTTTTTTAAAGTTGGGAATAATTTAACTTGAACATCTCATTAATTTTGTCTAATGCCAAGCTTTTATAGCCATATAAATTCATGACAGGCATAAAATCACAAGTTTAAAAACTTTTATGTCCACACAAAAGTTATAACATATTTATGCCCACAATTTTTTTAAAAAATTCTTCATTTCCTTCTTAAATTCCATATTCAATCAAACAATATCATATAAATTAAAATAGAAGAAATGTCTACTAGGTCAAACTTAAATGAAGGGATGTATTAGTGTTAACTCAACTTCACCTCCAATGTCAGGTCCAGATTTGAATTGAAAGAGCAGATTGAGAACTACTATTGATTTTTTAAAACATATGAGAAAGTAGAGAAATCAAGTTAATTACCTTGGCAGCCAGAGGCAATGTATGGATTGCCTTCATATCCCGAGTTACAGTTGCACCTATAACCACCAACACCAGTGTCCGAATCAACACACTGGCTATTATTCAGGCAAGCATAATCGTCGCGTTTCTGTGCTTCAACACAAGTAAGATTTCCAATAGCCCAATCTAGTACAATGGGAACATTATCCATAATCTTGTTTGCAAAATTAACATCAGTGAGATCCTGCACACCCCTGAATTGGTAGCGACTCGCCTCACCAAGAAATGCGTAGCCACATGGATTAAACGACCAAGATCCACTGTGGTTTTTCGTGCTTATCATAGACGTATTGAAATATTTCAAACCTTTTGGTATTGATATTTGGCAGCAACCAAAACCCATACATTTTCCTTCAACTACTTCACTTGAGCTACTACAGAGAGCGGGGCAACCATTAGCGAAGTTACGTCCATTTATTATACCACCATCATCACAACCAACCACAGTGAATCTGCCCACGTGAATTTACAATTTAGAATCAGTAAGTTTAGATGTAAAGAGATGGTGAAATCGATCAACTCATTTTTAGTAATCCATCCTATCAATTAAATGGGTTGAGTTATGGCATTTTTCTTGACTTGATCGAATGGATCGAATATATGATAATACGCATCAATCTTCTGGGTCAAAACGAGTTAAACTAGTATAACACACCACATGTAAAACTGCAATCGAAATTTAAACGTACAAAATCAGATTTCAGATTGAAAATTCAGAAAGAATATATATCCTACTCCTTCTATTTCAATTTACGTGAACTTATTTTGACGGGCACAAAATTTAAGAATGAAATGAATTTTTTTTAAACTTGTGGTCCTAAACAAGCCATAATATTTGTGTAACTATGACTCTTTTGAAACTTGTGGTGTTAAATATAACAAAGTAAGAAATTAAGACTTTTAAAACTTGTGGTTCTAAATAAACTATATTATTTGTATGACTACAATTCTTTTAAAACTTGTGGTGTTAAATATACCAAAATATGTTTGTATTTGTATGACTATAATTTTTTTAAAACTTGTGGTATTAAATATACTAAAGTGTTTTAATGACTATAAAAACTTCTCATTGAGATTGAATTGGAAATTTAAGTTAAATATTTAGAAATTTAGAAAAGGTTATTCTATTGTAAAACGGACTAAAGAGGAAATATTTTTACGTAAACTAGAATGGAAGAAGTAATAATGTTAGACGGATTAGCTTATGACCCATTATTTTTTTGACCCATCTTAATTCAACAATTTTGGTCTAAGCTAACTTCGATTGATTGAGCATGGTATATATGAGCATTTCTAAAAATCATTTTGCATATACTATGTGATTGGAGCAGAAAACTATAGGTTCAGTTCTAGATACTGGATAGGCTAGGTACCTGTTGAGAGAAGAGAAACTGTAAGGACTTGATCTTCCTAAATTCATCCAAGCAAGATCATCTTGAAGCAAAACTCCTGTTGGTGAGAAACACTTCATATTTATGGTATTTGATATTCGCATTTCAGCGTCGGAGATGTCGTAGACTTTGATGTTGTATATGAAGGGTGTTTGAGAACCTGTTGCGTTAGTTACACAGTTGATCTCGAAACTTGCGTCTAAGGCACAACCAGATCCTAAGCCAATCCCAAATGGATATGGAACTGTAAGATTTCCACACTGTTTCAGACATCCTGGTTTTGTGATGTTAGCAGCTTTGGTTATGGTGGTGGTCGGAGTGGTGGTGTTGGTTGGCGGCGAAGTGGTGTTGGTGGGTGGAGAAGTGGTGGGACTGGTGGTGGGAGGAGGAGGAGAAGGGGTGTTAGTGGTGGTAAATTGGGCGGTGGCTAATGTCAAGATTATCAAAAAGAAAAAGAAACAGGGGAGTTGGAAAGAAATCAGAGCAACTTGCTTATGCTGCATGGTTACGTTATGGGAGATATAATGTAAACGAACGTATTGAGCAACGGGTATCATATATAGAACAAGAAGAAATGGTACGCAAACTAGGGTTCGTGGTGGAGTGATAAGTATTGGTATATTTTTAACTAGAGATCTCGAGTTCGTACTCTGATTACGGAGTAACTTCTGTTAAAGAGTATTTTACATCCTCATGTGGAATTTTTCAGTACAAATTCGAACGTCGTCCCTAATGTGAGCTAAGGGATACTGGTTGGGGAAATTTTTTTTTGAAGAAAATGACTTTAGATAGTGAGATGCAAAATTTAGTGGTTATTACTAGTAAACTACGTAACTATATTCAGTAATATTTCATAAAAAATATGCTTTCTTTTTCTGTTATTGCGAATGACAATGAGGCATGCTAAAAAAAATGTCGACGACGACGTTGACAGTCGTAGTTTTGTTTTTTTAATAATAATAATGCCCACCAAACAGCAAAGACTTTGACAAAATCAAAGTCAACACGGAATCATAATTACGGTGAATGGATACGAATCTTAGATATATCGGGTTGAAATTTGAGAAGAAAAATTTATGTGTCAAGTCCGGGTAGAAAATGTTATTCGGTACAAAATTTTTTATCTGTCTAAATTTTGGTAGATAGAACTATACGACACGTGTGTTGGTGTAAGTGAAATAATAGAGATATGAGCAAACTGATTTAGATATTAAAAGAGAAATGATTAAAATGAGTACTGGGGATTATTTTATATGGTATGTATCAATTTCAAACTAATCCATGGACTACGTTTAGTCAACGTTCTACTTTTGAACCTCTCTTCACAGCAAGTCATGCACCATTTCGAAGCATTGTATAAGGTCCCTAATTTTGCACACTCATTCTCTGACCATTATGCAGTACATATTGGCTGGCAATTTGCCATTTTGCATTTTTATATTGCTCTTAAATCTTAATGTATGGTTTTCTTTCTTCTAATCTTGATTGATACAATTTTCTTGTCAAAAAATTGTTTGAGTAAAACATATAGTCTGGAGTGTGCACTTCTTGTTAGAGTACGCTATAACTCAATTTCCTCATTTTTCCGAATGTGCCATTTCTTCTAGATTTATTTTATTTTAAATTTTTTTTTTTTTTTTTTTTTTTGTACACACATGGCAAGTCCTCTTTTGTACACATTCCGGCAAATCCTTTGAATCTATTTGTTGCAATGTCAAACTTTACGGCCTCTAGTTAGAAAAAAGCAGAAAGGTAGGGAGATTGATTTTATGATCCATCAAATATGATCGTTTAGTTCTATGTTTTCTTTTGCTTTGTAAAGAAAATAACATATATGATATCCTGAATAAAATACATTAACTTTTTGTAGAATTACTCTCTTCCATTCAAATTGTAACTATTCATTGGATACTTGAAGATTGGCAATTTCTCTTATTACACCCAATAATTCAAATGCAGTGGGTTAGGCCCATAATATTCACATTTTGGGTCCACCTCCATGGGCGTACGTATGATTTTTTGCAAGCGGTGTCGATATTTATAGAAAATAATAAATAAATAATATTAATTATCACATTACTTTAGAGGAGGTCATAAGCTCAATTCTACCAAATTATAATTTTTATTTGACAAAAAAATCATCTTATTATGGTTTGAACCTCTAACCTCCTAAAGAAAAGTCAGGAACTTAACCAATCCGCCAAGTTATAATATGCATTAAGTAGTGTCTTTTTTTTTATCTTATCGTATATGTACAGTATTACTACATAAGCGATGTCGCGTGACACAATTTCATTTCACGTGCGTCCGCTCTTGACAGCCTCTAATTGGAGATCATTTCCTCTAGTATTATTAAAATTAAACATTTCTTTAATTACGAGATACGTAAGATCTATGTAAAGTTCTCTAAAAAAAAAGCAACAACTATTTTCTAAGCATCCAAGTTTTCTCTGACTCTTAAGATTAGCATGAAGATCTGACTCATCTGAACACCTATGCTCAATTACAATTTTAATATCGATCCTATAAAATCTCTCTTGTGTTTTACTTATCTATCTCCTGTGTTATTTTTGTGATTTTCTGTAAAAATGAATATATAACTAAAAGTACACTTACAATGGGCATAAAATGGTTTTTAAGATCTTCTCGGAAAGTAACGACTAAGAGAGTGTGTGCAGGGCGTCTCATAATATTTTATTTTTCCTCCAAGGTTTAGCATTTAGTATTTATTGTTTACGCAATTATAGAACCGGGTAACAACGCAATTCTATACCTCAAAAGCTTCTGAGATGGAGACCCTAGGTTTAACATGAATATTTAAAGTGATTTCTTTATTAAATAGGTAAAGGTTTCTAGATGAAAATGAAAAGCGCAAGAGCAAAAGAGTTTCTTAGGACATGATATGATACATAAAAATTAAGATTTGTTCAGTATTAAAATTTTTTCATGTAACTAGTTAACAAAAAAAAGTAACACGAAGATGAACTCTTGTACCGCTTAAATGAAGGAGAAACCATCAAGGGCTGTGGTCACTCCACTCTTAACAAGAGGTTGAGTTTGAGCCGGAACAATGGAGAAAATCCTAATAGAGAGTGCTTCCCCTTTGATGAATTTTATGCGACATGAATTTAAATAGTAGAACTATTTTCTCATATTACCAAGGAGCATACAGTATAGGCCTTACTTTATTCAAACTTAAACTTAACTAAAATATCAGAAAATTCGGTAGACTAATATATATTTTGCTGAGAAAATTACTGTAAAGTAAAGAAAATAGGAGAAAGATTTTCTTGCTGTAAAACAATCATATATTATTCTCCAAAGGGTACTGATCAAATTACATTTATTGAAGTGTTTCGTTACAATTTTTAAATTTGGATTTGCCATTCCAGCAACCGTCAAAGAGTATTTAAGAGAATAAATAAACTTGTGTTATAAAATATTTAATAAATGTGGATGTCCACTACTCTCACTACTTTCACCCATGATATAAATAACCTCTCACTACTTATCACTTTTATGATTGTAATTCACACACTTCCATAACTTCTCCCCATGATCTCAAAGGTTAATGTCACGTTTAAGACAATCCTTTTGTAACCTACAATGTAATAGTATAAATAAAGGCATGAAATGTGATATGTTACACACTTGAACACTTGATGAAATAAGAAAGTTATTTCTTCTTCTCTTATTCTACTTATTTTCTTGTCTTACATTGTTACTTTGACCTATATTTTTAACACGTTATCAGCACGAATTGCTATATTCTTCTTATATTTTCTATATGAGATGAAAGCATTTCATGGGAGTTACAACTTTGAATCAATTTGGTTGAGCCTGTGAAAATCTGGTGGATTTTCCGTTGCCATATCAATATTGTGTTTGCTTCTATTATACAGGGAGAATCATTTTCAGTTGCCATGAATTCTGCAATTAACTTGCGTTAATATTTAAGACTTGGTTTAATTTGTGTTACTTAACAATTTAGTTTTATTCGTGTAGATGTATACATATGGAGTACCTGCTCTCGAGTTGCAAACAAGAGCATATTATGATGTCTTGATATCATCTCCCATATATACTGCTCCGACAGTTTGCAAGCCAAGATTATGGAAATGTTAACTGTTGAGAAGGTTTCTAATTGATCTTTAAAAAAAATAAGAATTTAAATTTATGTTGTGGTCAAAATAAATTTTGTATAACTAAGATAATTTAATTCCCTTTATATTTGATCATATAGTTGTTCGTGAAAAAGATTAATGTGAACTTTCAATAAAGTTCGAAAAAAAATAATTGATTATTAGAAAGTTACTATGCTGGCTTTGAGCTTTCTTGCTTGCTATGCGCCAGCTAGCGGAATGCTTTACCGAATGCGCCAACCAACCTCTGGTGTCGGGCCTTTCCAAGCCTTCCTCTACGTCAATGATTATGGGTCGCTCCTGTCCTTTAGTTCGATACTACTACAGCTAATAAGCTATGCATGATGATATGTGATGCATGCTTTGACTTCTAAGGCTTGACAGGCAAAACGAACTCTACCTCGAGGAAGCCGACGACGAGAATTTCGAATCGTCAGAAAAGTATGCTAATAGATAGAGGATCTTCCAGTCCTAGAATAAGAAAGTAGCTTGTCTGCCGTACTGGCTGCTTTCTCTATTAAGAAAGTCCCGGTGTGAACTCCCCTACTGATCTGACTCCAGCGTTCAAATCCCTAGCTCTCTTCCTTAGTGCAACTGCCCTATTCCTACCATGGGACCGTCTACAGAAGGTCTAATTCTGAGCCGAAGCTCTATTTATTGCCCTATTCCCTTTCCTGACCAAAGTCACTAAGGGTTCTACGGCCTGTAGAAGTTCATTAAACATGATGGTTTGGTTCATTCTTTGAATGCTCTGCTCCCCCCAAACAAAAAGAGAGACTTTTTTAGATATATGTAGTTGCTTGGTTGTTGACCAAGGAAAAACATGAAGCGGATAAGATCCAAAGAAGTCTATACCTGCAGATGAAAGAGGAGCTTCTACGTGAACATTTCTAACAGTGGTTTCTCCCCCAACAGTCACACTCCCTGCCTTCCAAAGGTGCCTAGAGGACGGGCCAGACGCAGCAGAGCGACAACCGGGGAGCGGGTTGAGGATACCAGCTTCGCGGGACCGCAGTCCAACTCAAGGCTAAGCTTTACTTTCCCAGGGTCAGGCTACTCCAGAAGATCAGCAGTCTAGCCCAGTTGCTTCCCTTCCAGTCGCTCATAGGTCGGCTTCGCGCAGATAGATCTTTGCTAGTGTCTTTATGATATTAAAAAATTTATATTCTTTAGGTGCACTTATAATTCTTTTATGTGGTCAATCTGGAAAAGTGACTTACTTCTATTTTGGCAGCGAAAATATATACATCTAATTAATATTTTGTTTTAGACATATGAAAGATGATAATAGTTATATCATGGTCCATACTAACTAATTAGATGCACACTTCTTCAAGAATCATATTTAAAAATCATAATTGTGAGGAGCAACAATATGTGATGTGCTTTTATACTGATTGAGATATGTGATTGTATGACTACCTGCAAATTGACTTTCTAGATCTTATGATAATATAGTTTTTTTTTTTGCATCAAATTAAATATGTGATAAGGCGATGCCGATACTATTAAGTTTTATTTATCACTAGACGCGTTTTCACATGTAACCTTTGGAAGTGATAATATTTTAAAGTCTTATAATGACTGGATGTAATGATGCCATTGATTGAGGGTAAGACGGTGGGTTTAAATCCCGACGCACCATGTTGATCAAAAGACGTTGGATTCGAATTTCAACGCATTATAGTCTAACATGCCTTTATATGGGTAAGGCATTGGGTTTGAGTCCCAATGCACCATATTGATGATATAATGATGACAAAAGAAAAATAAAGTATTTTTCATGAAAAAGTATGAAGCTTGTCCCACTTGATCTGCTCCATTCTTGAAGTGAATGTGTAGCTAGCGGTGCATAATAAGTCTAAATGAAGACAAGTGGTTGACCAATGAACGTGTGTGTGCCAAATACCAAAATAATATAGTCATCACTACGGTAAATGTAAAAAGGAGAACAATAAGGTTTCTCAAAATAATTCTTCAAAGGTGAAGAAATTGTGTATCAATATGGTCTTGAAATATGAGGCACCCTCAGACGATTATAGTCCATTTTTTGAAGGAATGTGACTTGTGACAAGCATTGTAAATGCAAACTCATTCTTGAAAATGAATGTGAAAAATATAAATGTGATATAAAAATATGCATAAGAATGTGCTTATGCATGGTTGTATAACTACCACAACTCACCTCTAAGGGAGGTTTGAGAAAAATAAAGATGATGAATATTATAAGGTGATTATATAAATATGTCATTGGTCGCGTGCATGTGGTACACCAAAAATATTATGCCATGCCTTATAAAAAGTTATTAAAGGCAAACGTAAAGCAAGAAATGATTTTGCTTATGATGATTTCGACCATGATAATTATTATGATATGATTTTCTCCGTGAAATAGATATTCACCATATGGATGGTGTGACAAAAGATCTTGTAGTACAAAATTAGTTAAGAGCTCCGGAAGACTGATTTGTTACTACCCGGATAAATGAAATTGTTCATGAAATTATAGTAAGCCTCAAAAGAAACTTTTTGAGTTTCAAACATATTAGCCAAAGTGGTTGGCCTTTGAGACTATAAATGAAAAGAAGATTGAATATCTTCATATTACTATAATCATATCGGGTAAATATAAAAGATTACCCGTCTTTTCTTCTATTTGTACTACACATGTATAAGCATGATGATGGAATTATATGCCACACGTAAACAAGATGTTTACTGAAATAAATATTAGTTGGCATGACCAGTTGGCCATCCCGATTCAATTATGATGCGAAAATTAATTGAGAATTCACATTGGCATATATTAAAGAAATAGAAGGTCCTTCAAGAATTCTTTTGTGTTGCTTATTCTCATGATATACCAATTAAGGTTGGGATTGAATCCCTTGATTTCTGGAACGAATAGAAGGTGATATATATATATATATATATATCACCTTCTATTCGTTCCAGAAATCAAGGGATTCAATCCCAACCTTAACTGGTATATCATGAGAATAAGCAGCACAAGAGAATTCTTGAAGAACCTTCTATTTCTTCAATATATGCCAATGTGAATTCTCAATTAATTTTCGCATCATAATTGAACCGG